>JAVRKA010000413.1:0-122805 GCA_034508555.1 Venustoraphidia nigricollis | reverse complement strand
GGAATATCAATAAATAAATGCGGAAATGTCAGAAAAGAAATCTGTGGAATACGAAACAAATAAAATAGAAAATATTGGATACAAGTTGTATTATTTATTATAAAAAAAAGGATATACATTAAATAAAATACAATAAGAAGAAGCATTTCAATTTTTTTTTTTCTTGGCTGACGCCGTTCCATAAACTAGTTTGGGAAATTTGCTATTTTCGATGAAATTTTTTAAACAATACGAACGGACGTTAAAAAAATGCCGGATAATTTTCCCTTTCATATTACAACATTCCGGAAAAAATATATCAACATTGTCCACTAAACATTTCACCAAATCAGAATTTCCGTTTTTTACAATGCTATTTTTAAAAATTGTGAAATAGTATTCACAGTGAAATATCACAGACAGTACTTCAACGCAAGGTTCTTTCAAACCACCTCGATTTACTCCTGTCGTGTACGACTTGGCTTTCTTTATGAAAGCCGTATCTGGCAAATTGTTGGCATTTAAAAAGTTCAAGCAATTGTTACAAACGTGCTTTTGCACAGCGTTTGTTGTGCTTCCAGCAATGTAAAAAGTACTGTTTGCATCGTACTGGTTCATCATTTCGCAAAAATCTTCCAGAGAGAAAGTCTGCACATAGAATTCGATTTGCGAGGTTGTAATATTTTCAGCTGAAACATCAAGAGACACACTTAAGGAAGTAGATAACATTGCATTAGACGATTTTTTTTCTTTACAAAAATTTAACAAAAAAACGTCAGAGTCACTAACATAATTGCTTCGCTTTACATCAGATACAAATTGCGATACAGTAATAAATCTAATTGCTCTCAAAGCCTCAAGCGCAGTGGGCAAAGATCCTGCTTTATTTCGTATCGTCGAGAAAATGTTTTCAGTTGCGTCCTGACAGAAGCGGTGCCCTAACACAAAATGGAAGCCATTTTTCATGAGAAATTCAGCAGTATCGCAAAATGACAAAGTAGAGAGAACGAAACCGTAATTAAGTGGCTTCCAACCGCTACCGAAAATGGCGTTTTGGAACAAGTCAATAATTGTGTGAAGGAAGATATACTTACGGTCGCAATTGCGTGAAGTGATCGCGGTCTTTCTGACTTTGGAGGACATAATTGAAAACCATTCGTGTATTACCAGAATAAAGTAGGCAGTCGTTAGAGCACTTTCAGACAATATCTTATTTTCGATTGCAGTTTTCAATGCACTGTAAGTTTTCGGCGAGAAAAACCGAACAGCTGCGCCAACATTCATTTTTTCAAAATTCGTAGGGTCCATATCTTCCCTTCGAAGATGATGCAGCAATCGTTTTTCGCAACCATTTGACATCTCATGCTCCCACAGCTGTTTCACATAAGTTCCATTAACTTCATTTGTGGGAAGCTGTTCTGTTTCTACAAACTCTTCGGGTAAATACAGCGTTTGCCTAAGCACAGCACATTTCAAATTTTTCAGCAAATGACATGGGTCTGGGTGGGCATATATCTGATGATTATTAAAAATAAAAGAATTTCTACGGAGTCCTATTCTGGAAGCGTGGATGTTTAAGGACGTCCATAAGCTTCTGTTCCTGCTGTCTAAGTCTGATGATAGCGATAGAACAACAAGCCCTACGTTTTCCGCAGCTGAGATACATTCTTTCGTAAAGTCTCTCAGTATTTGGGCATCAATCGCTGCCTTACACGTTACATGGCACCCGATTATTTGCTTCCATCGATTTTTAATTCCGCGAACAACGACTAAATAAATTTTTTCCCCGACAGAATTTAGATCTGATGCCATAGTGGCATATCCGACAAATTTACCATCCCTTTTGTTGTAATCCAGCTGCTGCTTGATATGCATTTCATCATATGATACAACACAAAACCTATCATCTGGTTCCATTTGCGCCACCTTGAATTTTAAAAGTTCAAGGACATCTTTGAAAATCCCGAATTCCAGTTGAAAATCCTGTACTCTCCGCATAATTGTACTGTAGGAAGGCAGTGGGTAGCCAGTACTGCGTAGATAATTATAGCCATGGACGGATAGTGCAAATCGCAACTTCAGGCCTTTAACGATGCATTCATAGGGCCACTGTGACACCCGTCCTTGTTCTAGCATTTGGATTTGGCCATCACTTAAAAATTTTCGTCTAGATGCATCGATATCGATAAATTGTTGCTGCAGTTTCTTGTTCTCTGTCTCCTTCTGGTTTATCAACTCCTTCAGCTTACAAACTTCATCTCGTAACTGGCTATTTTCACATCGTAATTTGCTATTTTCGCATCTCAGCTGAGATAGCTCATCCGTCTGTCAAACAAAAACCAATATTAATATAATTTCGAAAGCAATGAAATGTATAAAGTACCGAAAATGAAGCATTGTAATAACTAAATATGCATGACTTATGAAAACGTCAAGGGGAAATTGTTCAATATTCCCGAAGAAACATTTTTCTTGCGATAGAAAAATTAAATCGCTTGGTTAATAACAAATTGTAACAGACAAAATAATGAACGTGTCTATTTTAACATCATAATATTCTATACGCTTTTTTTCTGTGCACAGTACATACTATATACTTGGTATTGTACAATTAATAATTACCTCGTTCTCCAAATTTGTTGGCTCAGGTTCTTCAAACATTGACACGGAATCAGGCTCCTGCTTGAAGGCTCTTTTTTCATCGTCAATTATATTCTAAAAAAACCAAAACAGAACATAATCAAGTTCTATTTATAAATGTACTGTACGTCACTATTTGTAAAACTGAACTCTGCATTATTTTTTAACTGGTACCTTTAGCTCTATTATTGCAGTTTTTGTAGCATTCAAATCGACAGGAGCGTTCACCACAGTTCTTGAATGTTCCTGTGAAAAGAAAAACATCCTTTAATTATAATTCCTTATTGTGCAAAAAAAAAATGAATAAAAACCTTATACAACGATTTACGAGGAAGTGGATCAATTCTAGGCGGTGGATTTGGTACGTCGAACAATGTTGGTATCGCATTGGGTTTTAATTTCTTCCATCCATCTTGTCGACAATTTTCAAATTGTGATTCTTCAAAATGTGTCTGTAAGAAAAATACGTTTAACTGTATTCTCAAAAAAAAAAGAAAAAAAAGCGGCTGTAAGTACAGAGACAGGGAAAATTACGCATACTTCACACAATCGAGAGTTCCCATTTGGCGTCCAATTATTTCCACGTCGAGAATTTTGTACCCACTTTGCTCGCCTGGTTCCTGTCGGGAACCTGAATAATCTCCACCCTTTTTCCGATCTGTTGGTGCAATTTACCGCCGAGCAACAAGGCATCTTTTTGTTTAATCTGAGAACGTATTACAAAATGAAACTGTAATCGATAAACTATATTTTTTCAATAATGTCACGTACTTTTTTAACAATATATTAATATACAAACCAGGTTTGATTCACTTACAAGTAACAATGTTGCTTCCCACGAGTTGCACAAAAAACAAATAATAATATCCGTATATACGCACTTCACGTATCACTACGTCTTCAAGTTTTACTTTGAGCCCGAAAATATATGCTATTTGCAGTTAACACTTTTCAACAAAAATAAATAATGCTTCGAAATGCTGCGTTGACGCATCTGTTGTCGTACTACGCGTGACAAGCAAGGACACAATATGGCGGATGAGAATACCTATATCTATAGAGCTCTAATGAGAATACTCACATCTATAGTGCCTTACTACTTAAGGCGTGCTCAATGGTAAAAGTTTTATGTAGTCTTCCATAGTCCTATTGGCATTTGGCGCTAAGTTAATTGTTAAGGTTAAAGCACGTGAATGCAAGTTTGACAGGAAAGTGTATCAACATCAGTTAAAAAGCCCGTTAAATTGACGGTATTTAAAGAATTAATCGTCCTACTTATTAATTAATACGTTTTAAAAATGGATATTTCGATAGGTGATATTGTAATGCCAGGAGATGTCTTAGAAACTTTATCCAATTTACCAAAAAGTTGTAAAGTGATATTAGGTCCCGGTTTACGAAGAGATATTGACAAAGTGTGTGCTTGCAAAGCAGGAATATTCAGAAAACAAGACCCAAATCTATATTGGATCGAATGTCGTCAAAAGCGCTACGTGCCGAGCAAAGGAGAAGCTGTCGTCGGTGTCGTGACAAATCGGGGAACGGACTTACTGAAAGTGGACATTGGTTCGAGCGAACAAGCCTCCTTGCCGTTCTTGGCATTCGAAGGCGCAACAAAAAAGAACAAACCGGATATACAAATAGGCGATGCCGTTTATGCAAGACTTACAATAGCCAACAGCGATATGGAGCCTGAATTAGTCTGCGTCGATTCAAATTTCAAAAAAGGGACTCTCGGACCATTAGATTCCACTGGATTCATATTCAATTGCAGTTTGAATTTAGTTCACAAGATATTAAATCCAAAGTTTCCGTTGCTTAAAAAGTTGGGCCAAAATATGCCATTTGAAATTGCTGCTGGAATGAATGGACGGATTTGGGTAAAAGCAAAGAACGTAGAAAAAACGATTGCAGTTGCCAATGCAATTCTAAGATCAGAATTTAAACAAGTTAGCGAAATAGACGCGCTGTGCGAAGAAGTAGCCGATAGTCTATTTTAATTACTGTGTGTAAAGGTGGGTTATTAATAACAATTATATAATATAGGTAGAATAGAATAATCCAAAAAATAAAATATTAAAAAAAAAAAACAACTTTTTGTTAGACTTCCCTTAAGTTTTTAGTCCTTTTTGTAACCAGTGCACAGACATTAAAAAAAAGTAGTCTTGTGTTCAATAAATTGTGAAATCTTTGCTTCCAATTGGGTTATATTTATGTTTTTGATAAAATGTGCATACTTTGCAAAAATGTTAATACTGTTAAAACTATTTATTCTCTGTGACAAAGTGTTTGACGGGCGATTACTAGATGTTTTAATCGATTGTTTAAATATTATATATATATATCGATGATTCGCTCTTGGACTCGATTGTTGTTGCTTCAACGTTCACCGAGTCACATGGAATCGTCAGCTGGCGAGAGCCACTAATTTTGCGGCAGTTGAAATTGAGTATCTTTTGGTTTTATTTAAATTGTCAGCAGTCAGCATTGAATCATAGACGGGGACTCGAAGAGTAATGGGTAAACTATGAATGGTTTGGTAAAAATAAAATCAGATTCCAATCGAACCATTGTAAGTGTGATGTTTAGTGATTGAAAAATGTTTTCTCACCAAGATACCGAAAAATTTCAAAGAATCGTTTCAAAATTGAAATTTAACCCTTTAGTAAAGATAAAAAAATATTTCAAAAGATGAATTAAGGAATTAAATATTTTATTTTGTCCAAAAGCAAACTTAAATAGCCGTATTAGCAAATAACATTTGTCGGCGGAATTTGACATTCCAGAGCCGAGGTTTTTTCTTTCGCATGACACAACCCTGGTATTTATTTTATATGGATTAAAGGACAGAATATAAAAGAAACAAATGTTTCATTGTAATATATGCATAATAATTTTATTAACATAAAATAATTTCACATTTTTTTAAAAGAAATTTACATCGTTTTATAAACTTATGGCACCTCAAAAAATTAAATCTATATCAGAAATTAAAACTAACGGAAAAATTCATTGAAAATTATTGAAATTGGAAATGATAATTTTTCAATATGGCAACCAAAAGTCAAACAATTTCAAATAAAGGTCGTAGGTTAATCATTAATGTAATATTCGTATCTTCAGATCGCTTGCGTTCAACTCGTTCGACTTATTTCCACGTTCAATATTCACTTTGGTTCACACTAATTAATTATCTCTTACTTATAAACTATGTACATAATCACAAATATGTATGTAGGTAATAATTTCATAATAATAATAATACTAACTATTAAATATTTACAACTAAACAGAGAAAAGAGCTCCATTTTACACATAGAGGGTATTAAGCTGTAAAAAATGCAATGTCTATTTTTTAACATCAACTTAATTCATTTCAATCGACTACAATTATTATATGCATATCGTATGACTTATAAGAAAAGCACAAATAAAAGATTGTTTATCGACCAATAACAACCAAAGAATTGACGGACGACATCATCATTCAAGTTTTCCTCTTAAAAAAAGTTTTTAAATAAATCCGCATGTCGTAGCATAAATCACGATTATTCCCTTTACACTATTTTAATATGTTCGCAAGTAAAGTTATTTATTAGTATTGTTGAAGACCCAAAGCCTTACAAATCAATTTTAATTAAAGATGTTTAACAAGTTTGTACATTATCAATTAATTATTATTAATTATTTCCTCCACTTCTACTTTGAAAAAATAATCTAAATGGTACAATTTATTAGTTCTTGCTTCTATTATTCCTGTCAACTAGCTATAATGTGTATGATATCTAGAAGAAACATACCTCTATCTATTTTTCAGTTTTATTGTTAAGTAATATTTGTGTCTGAGGACACCTATAATAATATTTTTATTCTACATACTATTGTAACTTGTAATTTACATACACTGTTGTCAGCCGTTACCCAATGTACATTACATATAATATGTAGCAAGGAAAGGCGAAGGGTCGGCTATTTCTATTCGAAAAGTGAAAAAGAAAAAAACAAACAAATGATCCATCACGGCTCTTGTAACTTTTATACAACTTGGGACAGTTTTACCAAATTTAATTATTTTTAGTCAGCGTTTTAATTTTACAATTGCTTATTTCCAAAAAACAAATTCTGTTAAGATACAAAAAAGAAACACGACTTGTAGAGTTTGTATTCTTCGCGTAACGAATAAATATTGGAAGGCCGTTATCAGACATTAGTGTCGGACTCGATTATTGCTTACAAACTGACCGGGCGTAAAAGAAAGATAGTAAAACCCGAAGTCAAGACGCGTGACAACATTATAAAGTCATAAGTAACTGCTATAAAGGTTTTCTATGACACTAACATAAATTTCAATAACAATTCATTAAATTTAAAGTGCTGCAATAGATCTTTAATCGTAATTTTGTGTAATTTATCCTATTCAAGAGAAAAATAGTTTCTAAATGTAATGAATCGTTACTTAATTTTCTAACTAATACAATCAACATTATAAGACAGCCAAGCGGATATTAATTTCTATCATAAAGAGGGATACACATATTATTATTTATGTAATGCTAATTTTTAATAAGCAAGCGACATTTATAATTTATTTAAGTAGAGTTTAATATTAATTACGTTTTTTGTATTTATTAAAATTTGATATGAAAATGGAGTTTAGGTAATTATAGAATAGTGCCCATTCAATATAATAATCAGTAATAAATACGGATTCATTATCAAAAAGTCATTATTGGTAGATATTATACTGTCGCGATATATTTTTTACAAAAATTGGTTTCAGAACTCGAAAATATTTTAAGTAGGTATACCTGTTTTATTTCTTTGGTCTTAATTATATTGCACATGGTGAGTTCATTCCTAACAGAGGACAAATGTTTTCATTCCAGTCAGACAAAATAGTTTAGCGGTACAGTGAAATAACATTTTTTTCATGCAATAATAATCATTTTTTATAAAGAAAGCATTTAAATTTGGTCTTTGAGTTATTCGCAAAAATTAAAAAAAAAGGAAATTGACAATGTTATTTAACAATCCATTCTCAATTATTTTTTTGCTTTCTCCATCGTAATCTACATAAAAAATGCTACAAAAAAGCTCATTTAACCGAAATCGTAGGCACGAAGTTAGCATCCTTAGTTTTGGACGCCCTGTATATAAAAGAGGAAACTTACAGACCAAAAATCCAGTTAAGAGAAAACGAACAATAGTCAACTAAGTTCAGAGAGTTCCGAATAGTTGCAATTTCAGAGAGATTTTATTCACGAGAGAGAGAGAGAGAGGGATAGATAGATAGAGGTAATCGGCGTCTGTGGATTTATTGGTTGGCCTGTGCTTTACGAGTATAATATTAGAGCTAAGGCAAAGCTTGGGATCCTGGAGGTATCAACGATGTATACCTGGCCCATGCATGCTCAGGTGCAAAATAATTGTTTGGTTTGCCGGCTCAAAAGTCAAAACGACAGTGTTTTGAACCGACAAAACGTGCTTTACTGCAAATGCCACGTTAATTGCCCAAAATGAATTTTATACAACAAGTGGCCCTTGTGGTAAATTGAAAATCGACAAAATTAAATTCATACAAACATAAGTGAAAAAAACAATGTGCAGTCCATACATGTTAGTCGTGCAGAGGATAGGTGCTGTGGTTCGGTGGCGTTAGTTGAGAAACTGTCGATTGTTTCGCGAAACCAGTCACAGAATGCAGAAACACATTTAGTAAGCATGCGGTGGATCGGCCTCGAGGATAGGTCGTACTTGTAAGTTAGTTACGATCCGCATTTAGTCTGTGCTCGAGACACTTCGCATATTTTTAATTCCCTGTTTTTGTATGAATTGGAATACAATTTTGTAAGGAATCCCAAAGCCATATGAAAGGTAGACATAGTGTTTAAGAAAGAAACGAAATCTTAGGTTATTAAAAACGGACCGTTAGCGTTAAACAGGAGCATAGTTGTTTTTAGTGCAGATAGAAAAAATAAAGTACTTCGATTTTAAGGCAGAAAGCCTAACATTTATGCACTGATGGAATTACTCGCACGCCGTCTGTAACGGCGGGCCGAAACAGTTTTCTCATGCACACTTCGCCTCAGACATCGTGTATCGCGCAGTGCAGGAATTTCAACTTTCTGTCCTTGTTACGTAATATACTACTTTGTATAACATGCAATGCGAATATAGTTGGTTTTCTAAAGAATAAAATAATTTTATTTCACTGTCGTGTTATCTATTCGTGGAATAAAAAGAAATGGTTTCTTTTATAGCAATTCGAGAAAATGGTTATTATTATATTTTCCTTATTATTTTATAATTAAGTACTTAATATAATATTGAAGTGTGCTAAAATTACTCATAATATTTATGACCAGATTGATAATTTATTATCTTAATAATAATTATAATTATTATTAATACTAGTGTATCAAAAAACTGCACAGTGAAATCCATAATGGGTTGTTGGTTTTAATTACATAGATATGTAAATCGTGTAAGCGACGAGTGCTCACTACATAAGACATTAATTCATTAATTTAATTGTTACTCCTCCAATACGGTCGTCGATTCTATGCATAAATGTCAAACAAGGTCCTAAATAAACTCGAAACGGGAACGTTCTTCAAAGGGGATTGCCGTTTTTGCGACTTTGTTTATATTTAAATTTCACCGGCAGTAAAAAACCAGGAAGGTATCTGGCACTGGCATAGGTCGCTCTCTATTGCAATGAAAAATAAGACTAGAGAATGACTCGGCCAATCCGCTGGAGGATTGAATTCACCGTACAATTAATTGCACTGCAATAACTAACTAACTGCCAATAATTCACTCACTGTATTCATTTTTCTATTATTATATAGTATAGAAGAAATACTGTCATCTATTAATTATCATCGGGTTAATATCGTTTCAAATTAGAAACGGATTATTACGACTACATATACTGTAAAAAACAGTATATTCTTGTCTATTTAACATTCTCAAAAATACTGAGCAGCACTAGAATCATTCTCAATTCTTATCGAGACAAGTGGCATTATTAATATTGAATATTTTTCAAAAAACAGTGCTAATAAAAATATATAAAAAATAATGCGTTCCTCCAGCTTTGTTTTTCAATTACGAACAATACCTAAAATTTGTTATCTTTCTACTAAGATAGGCAATTTTATTTCAGGGAAACATGACTTCTGTTGTTCAGAATATTTGTTATTTAAAGAAGCAAACGCGTTACATTATTCTATGCGTGTGCGGGTGGAGTTAGAGTTAGGCATAACGAAATACGTTTACTTTCAGAATTGATGGCCGGCGTCGGGCACAGCTATCACTGCCGACTTCGGCACCAATCCTTTCCGATCTCCACGACAACACAACAACCACTTGTCGTCCACTTCCAAGACTACTTTCAACCTTTCTCCTTCGTTGAACGACAGGTGTCCGGTGTCGGACGGCAATCTGTGAGACAGGGTGCGGACGACTCTGAAAAAAGCGACCGGTTAGTGGTGACTTATCGTATTGCATGCGTGACGCGACAACGTCGTCTGTCTTAAACACTTACTTCGGAACGGAATTGCGAACCGGATTTTGTTTCGGCGATCGGTGAGCCGAACTGGAAACGGCTCTTCGGGGAGGAGTTGTTTTCGAGCCTTTTCCGCCGTGCGTGGCGGGCCGATACGGCAAACTGCTCGGTCTTACGGGATGCGCTCTCGTACTGTGACCGTCGTTTGTTTCGTGTCGATCGACTCTGCTCGTCCTGTTAAAATCGATATGAAATGTTTGAAATTCGCGATCGGAATTTTAACTCACTTAAATTCAGGTGACTTCCGACATACTTGTGAGTAACAAAAATACATTCACCTGTTCGAAGCGATGTTAACTCTTTTCGCGACGCCGCCTTTTGCCGGCGGCATCGTCGAAGTATTTGCAGCCGCCGGGGGCTTTTTAATTGGTTGATTGCTTGACGGCGCGAGTTTTCTACCGACGACGGCCTGCGCGGTTTTTAACGGCGGCGAAGACGCAACAGAAACGGTCGACGATCTGCTCGGCGACGTTATTAAACGAGGTATTCTCGATTTCACCGAACCGGTCGAGCCGGTACTTCCGGGCGTGTGGGCGGGCGACTCGGTCGGGGAGTTAGGACCGCTGCCGTTCGGATTGTCTTTGTCCTTGCTGCTCAGCATTTCCCACTTCATCTGCAGTCGTCTGAACTTTCCGCCGTTGAGAGGCGTTTTGTCGTCAGATAAATTACTATTTAGGGACAGAGCATCTTCTTGAATAGACGGAGAGTCTGACGCCTACAAAAACAATATAACTCTTTCTCACAAATTCCACTAATTAATAAACGAAAATACGACAAATTATAGCAGAGATGAAAATAAAACGAAAACGTATCATACTATTATAAACTGTGAGCGTGTGTTTAAAACGAGAGCCAGCGATTTTTAACAGTAACACTAATATTATGCACACGACATCTGTGCTATTTTTTGCACGGACATCCTATAAAATAGCTGCTTTTTATTTCATTTTCAAAATTTTTGACAGTTCATTGTTGAACAAATGTCACTTCTAGTAGTAGGTTATTACAAAAAAAAACAACAGCTCAGTCACTCAGAAAGCCTTGTCGTTAACTGCATAGTTCGACAACTTCGATTATAAGACGCCTACCTCTTCGTGAGCCGTAGTCGAACGGGGCGAATTCGACACGTCTTTCTGTTCAGGGCGCATCTGATTGAGCCGGACGTTGACCTTGTGATGTTCTAGGCTGTCGGTGTACTCTTCTTCCGTGTCTTCGGCCGCCAGACGATCGTACGCTTGGTATAGCTTGGATCCGGGATGAATCCCCGACCATCTTTTTTTAACTGTACTCGCAACGTCATTGGTCAGTGTGAAAGCGGGCGAGTTGGCGTCGACGCACGACCTAGGCCTCAGTTTGTCTTCGCGGCACTGCGTCTTAGCGTACGCCGACGAGTTTAATAAATCGGGAAGAGACGGATCCGACGAGGCGTGTCGGTCGGCGTGAACGCAGCGCCGGAGTACGGCGGCGCTCGTCAAATCTTCCGACTCGAAAGATTGGCTCGTGCTGCTCTGAATGGAACGAACCAATTTCATTAGGGCCCACTGTTTAGACGTGAGAGGTGTCGGAGACGACGTCAACTAGAAAATAAAATACGGACAATTTAGAAAGATATTAACAGACGCCCGGGAATCGGAATGTAAAACTTAATGATTTATTTTCTTCAAAAATTAATTGAACCCCGACAGTGGAACAAAAACGTCATTCATAATAGTTTAAGAAAATGCAAATTATGCGAACGTTGGTCAAACATCAAATTATTTGATTTACTTCCCGCCTTTCTCGGTACATTTTTCAACTGTTAACGACGCAGGCCACAGCTTATCTTCTGATTTTTAAGTTTTGTTTGTTTTAAATCATAGGAAAAAATTTGTTTCTTTAACATTTTTTCGTAAAATAAAAAGAGAACACGCAAACGGCCCTAAGGTTCACAAGATCAAATTCCTAGCAGTTTGACGAGAATTCAGTATCTATAAAATCGACAATTCCAAACTTTGTACAACACAGCACTCTTTACAGAAGTAATGAGTGATGTGTTTGCATATATAAATATAGCCAACGGATTACAAAAGTCCACATGCTGCGAGAGTTGCTTTTTTAATGAATTTTACAGAAGTTAGTTTAATTAGTTAATACAAATACGTAAAATTGTACAGTTTTAAAGATTCCTAGAGCGAATTTTCAGTTTGGAGCCGATTGTGAAGGCACTTAAGAGACAGATAAAGTATTAAGTCAGGAGTGATCTAGGCTACATTTTATCTCAAAAATAACCCTTAAGGGGGTGGACAAGGTGATGGAAATCTTCATAACTCTGAAATTACTTAAGTTAAGAAAGAAATACATGTTCGTCGGTCTTTTGAACAGGCTGAAGGTGGATTCTATATAAAAGAATTTAACCGGCTACAACATAGGTATCCGCTATACCGTGCGGACGAAGTCTCGGGCAGACCGTCGGTCAGTATTGCAAACTTTGTTCGGTACTCACTCTGTAATGCGAGGGGCTCGGAGGCTGTTGATACGAACTCATTCTTTTTAGACTCGCGTGCAACTGCCTATACTCGTACAACAGATCTAACTGGAACGGCAGCATCGCCAGCGGCTGCAACGCCGAGAGAAGCGTGTCGAGCAGCGCGCGGATCGCGGAACCTCCGGTGTGAGCTACGAGCAGAAGGGCGTCCGGATTGTAGTGTTTACGGAGGACGGACTCGCGCGTTCGCAAATAACCCGCCCACGCGTCCAACGATCGTACACTGCAAATCAAAATACAATACATTTCAATCACAGAAACGTTTCTTACTTTTGCAAAGTAACTCGATTGTACAGGGCGTCCTAGACGCGACTCCCCAGACTCGTATCTCAATAATTTTTACAGATAACGAAACGGAACGGCGTCCCGGCGTGTTCTAGTCCATTCCGAGCGCTGTCGTTAAGTTAGGAAACTGGAACTTCCTACACTTATGCGAGGACCTAATGGAGCTGGATTTTACAAATAATCGAAATACAGGTCTGGGGATTCCTGGCTGGGGTACCTTGTATATTCAACAAACAAATGTCAAAATCGCTTTTTTTGATGCATTTTATTACCCGACTACGAAAAAAGAAGAGTTAAGATTTTTTTACTTTACATTTGTATGAGAAATATTCTTTTTCCGAGCTAGGCAATAATTTTCGTCTACGGGATTTACGCGATGAAACAAAACGAAACTCACTTTAAGAGTCCAAAAACAAAAGCATTGAATTTAATCAATCCTTCGGTTATCACATCTTCTCCGTTGATCTTCAAAACCAATTGGTTGAGCGACTCGGTCAGCGGACCGCTTTGCGCCGAAGCCTCGACGACCTGCCATACCGAATTACCGATGGCGCCGAAAGTCGTATCGATGTTCGGTTTGAGTCCATCGCTGAGAACGGCGTAGAGTGCCGGGCACAGAGTGGACAGCACCAGCTTGGCGCAGTGCGGCGTTTTAGACGAATCGCCGAAATGATTTAATTCCGACCGATCGACGGCCGGCGAAAAGTGGTTGATGATTTGTTCCACCGATTCCGTCACGGCGCTGACCAAAGATCGTTTCTGGTTTAAATCTACGGCTCTCGAAGGAACTGAGTTTTTGCTGCAATCGAGCGGCGGACTGTCGTATCGTTCCGGACTGCTGTTCTCGTTTTCCTCACAAATCGGCATGTCTACTATCGCTTTGCCCTGATAAAACAAAAGAACAGTTATTTTAGGGCTTCAAACTAAGATGGGTTCGACTCTTAGACTAAGGTCCGCGCGCATGCCAAGGCTGGCTCAGTAGTTATTGGCAAATACTTCAATGAAATAAGCTGACCGCACGTTGGCCCAGTGCGATTCCGTGTTCCTTGGCGAATATTTGCTTCCAGAACACCCGTTCAACCATTTTGCAGTAGGCATTAACGCTATAATTATTATAAATACCTTTCAATAGTCATTTTATCAAATCCTCAACCGCGAAGATTTTGAGTTCAATTAATTACAAACAAACAAATATACGGAACGTGAAGTCAAATAAAACCGTTTAAAAATGCAAATACCAACTCGTTTTTCTATTTCAAATACAAAACGGCTAGTTGCGTTGGTATTTAAATGCCAAACGCAAAATACGTCTTCTCAAAACATTTATATTAAAGCGGCCATATAGACGTTATTGGACGATGTCGGGCCAGTCTCGTCACGCGTGCAGCCCAGGCTTAACGGGTCGAACTCTGGTAAAGATAATTTTAATGAATAATACGAACCTGGTAATGTCTGTGACCAAAAGCAGAAATGCTCGGTGAATTCGGCGGAGTAACAGATAATTTTCCAGCAGCAGAAGCAACGGGCGAATCTTCTTCCCGCAAATGCACTCTGATTTTATCCGAGAAACTGACACTTTTCTTCCCGATGTTGCTTATATGATTCTGATTAATCTTCAAGGTCAGGAACTTAGCGACGTGCGACCTGAGTCGAAGCATGTCGCGATCGTCCCAGTCGTCGCCGTCGCTGCACGATATTCCGCTCTGCTTCAGGTATTCTTCGAGCTGCTGCAACTCTTCTTGCGTGACGGGATTGACGACGGCTTGCTGCGAGAGCGTGGCGGCGCCGCCGTCGTCGGTGTTCTTCGGCAGGGGCGGCGTGGGCGGTCTGAACTTCAGGTTCGCCGTCTGCTCCTCGACGCTGCTTTCCGTTCCGGTGCCCGCGTCGACGCCTTCGTCGTCGAACGAGTCGTCCGTTTCCGTCGAACTCTTTCTCGGATTCGCGCAGTACGCTTCCGGTGCCGATCTTCTCTTGACGGACAGGTCTTGCGCGCCGATGTTTTCGTTCGTTTCGAACGCGCTGTACCTTTTATTGTTGGCGTAGTTTTTGCGCATTTTACAATTCTCCAGAGTCTTGCGCAAGATTCCCTTCGGCAACGGCGGCCTTGGCGGCGCCGTTTCGACTTTTCTGAGCGTCGGACACGCGGCTTTCTGTTCGCTGTTCGGAAGCGATATCGATCTCTTCGGCAAGGGCGGAGCGCACGCCGCGCCGTGCACCGACCTCGGTCGGTCGCTCGCGCAGCTCGCCTCCGAACTCGTCGCGCTGTCGTAGCGGTAAACGAACAACGGATTGTAGTTGCCGGACGGCGCGGGACTGTTCTGCGCAGAGTCGGTCAACAGCATCGTCGAAGAGCCGCGATAGCCCGAAGACGGCTGAGTCGCCGTGCTCGAACTCGAAGAGACCGTCGCCGGATTCGCCGCGTCGAGCATGCCGGCCAGGTCGCAGCTGATTGGCCGAGGTCTGTGGCGCGCCGGCGGCGAAACGCAGAACGACAGCCGCTCCTTCCGACACGGCAGCTCGTCGTCTCTGTTTCTCATTTGCCGCGCGACTTCGGGCACTTCGGCAAGTATTGCGCGGTATTCGGTCGGCAACAGAAACGTCAGCGAGTCCCAGTCTCGGACGTGTCCGAAACCCTTTCTTTTCAAAGTTTCCACGTCGTTGCACGAGAACGGACGTCTGGATTTCGCGGCGCGATATTTCGGCACCTCCGCCTCGGGTCGCTCGTCGTCGGATTCTTCCAGCTTTTGCGGCATCAACAAGATTCTTGCAATGTCGTCTTGTTTTTCCCTCAGGAATTCTAAATCGGGCAGAGTGTAATTCGGGTACAGGACGTACACCGGTTTTGGCACGTCGCCCTCTTTCAGTCTGCTCAGAAACGACGGTTCGATAATTTTAATGTCGGCATCGATCTCTCTTCGAGGCGAGTCCGAGCCGACGTTCGTCAGCGACGACGTTTGCATGCTCCGATCGATCAAATGCAACGGCAGCCGGCCGACGTCGGTTTTCGCCGCAAAGTTTTGCATCTTGGTCGTGTCCGTTCCTTCCGAAGAGCTGCACATCGAAATGCTGTTGCTCTCGTCCGACGACACCAAATTGCCGCTGTCGGTGACGCGTTTGGTTTGGGTGCGTTGACTTCTGTTCGGCGAGTCTTCGCGTTCGATGCTGTTGTTGTTGTTGACGTTGAACGGCGCTCTCGGATTGAATCTCATTTTATTTTCGAGCGCGCGTCTGTCGCAGCCGTCGCAGGCGATTTCCGAGTCGATTTTGCATACGCTTTCCGACAGCTGTTCGACCGATTCGGAACGCTCCGAAATGCCCTCCTCGCCCTCCTCCTCCTCTATCAGGTCGTGCGTGCGATACATCCGAGTATCGATCGATTTCATTTGCTCCTGCACCAAGCTGTCCTCGAACGTGCACGTCGACCGCTCGTCGGTGCTTTTGTTATCGAGTTGAATTTCTTGAAACGAGCCGTTCATAGAACTGCACGACTTTATCGTTATACTGTAACGGTGTTTGTTTTCGCAAGAATCGCCGCTCTCGTCCGACTGACTGCATCGCCAGCCTTCGCTCGCCGACGAATGGTCCAAACCTAAAAATAATTCCGAGTTACGGAGTTTGTTTGGAACTCGCAACGTTTATAATGCGGGACGCGGCAGGGAGATGCAGCGCAGTAAAAAAAAAATCAATCGCAATTTATGATAAATTTACTATTTCTAAAAAAATAATAAAAACGGAACCCTTATAGAATCAGTCTCGCGTCTGTCTGTCTGTCTGCGTGTCGCAGCGTATTTTCTCCCAATCTAAGAAAGAAGTAGAAATTTTGTACACGCATAGAGTTAGATGAGCTGAGCGCGGACGTATGGCGTAAATAAAACGTTTCTTGCATCACAGACCGCATATTTAGTGGAGTCGGGTGTCCTCGGCCGAGTGAAACGAATTGCGTTATTGTTTTTGCTTACCTAGGCTCATCCCGTCGGCGCTGATGCTCTTCTGTTTCATGAAACGCTTAACCAGGTTAAAGTTGTGCGGCTGCCTGTTCGAAGACGGATGCTCGCCGCAGCTGCTGTTTCCGCCGTCGACGGAGCTCGCCATGTCCGATAAAATGCTTCCGCTCGTCGCGTGGTGCTGGATGTCGAAAACTTTGATGCACCCGACGGGAAACCGTTGGAGGTGGGAATATGATTCCATCTAGAAAATCATTTTTGTTTTTTAAACACGAACTTCTCTTTCCAATAAAAAAATATACGTCGACCTACCGAAGAAGTGCTCATGCCACTGTTGTATTTATTTCCGCCGACCGAGAAGCGTCTTCTCTTTTGTTTGTACAAGTTCGGCATGCTCTGACTCTTCAAGGCGGTGCCCGTCGTCAGTCTGTAATGGCCGCTGCCGTCTACGGAGCTGCCCGTTGTATTGTTGTTGCCGGACGGATGCCTCCTCAGTTGCATTTCGCTCGATCGTTTCTTCAACTTACTCCACGTTGTGAATCCGGTGTCCGATCTTGCCATTGAATTTTCCAAAGCCGCCTTGGCCAACTGATTTTTGTTTTGCGCTCCTTTGAAACCGTGCTGCCAGTGATGACTATTTGAATTTGTAGTTCCTTCACTCTTATCTGCAAAAATTATTGAAAAAAACATTGCTTTATTACCAGATACGTCTGTGTCATTACAAGTTAAAGAATCAATCGTAACACATATGCGAAATGTTCTGGTTTTTTTTTTTTTTTTTTATCAGAATTTTTGTACGTCTGTGTAGTGTGTACCCGTTTGTGCTAGCATGACTCCAGGCCGCTATTCACTGCTACCAACTTAAAGTACAGAGCATTTTTAATCCAGCTACGGCCGGATTAAAAAATAGGAATTCTGTGAAAAATCGAGATAAACGCAAGCAAAGTCGGGATAAAGGTTCGTGTTAAATGAAAGCGGAAAGCGCACTCCTAATAACAAATAGGTACGGCGTATATTTTTTCTTTTTACCGGTATCGTGGTAATCACTGTCCTCGCTGCATGCCGTCAAACTGCCTTCGAACGCGATGGTGTAGTTGTCTTTGTTGGCCTGGCAGGTCAGCATGAGATCGTCGTGCAACGCACAGTCTAGAGAATCGACGCTGTAGCTGGCCACGGGCGTTTCTTTCACCGGCGAAAACAACAATTCCGATTTGCAGATGGACATTGTGTCAACTGAACCGGTCGAATCTTCACCCTGAAAATATTCCACAATTAATATGGAAGATGTTTTTCTCGCTATCTATCTATAAGCGATTATAGAGACGTGTTATTTCCGTCAATAATGACGATTGTACAAAATTTCGAGACGATTGGTTTAAATAGAAAGAAATCGTATATTGCACCACAAGGGCAGAAAATTGAAATTCCTGCGCTGCGCGACAGTTCAGGAATTTCAATCTTCTGCCCGTGCGGTGTATTCTATTTTTTTTTATATCCGGTCGAAAGTGCGTTTATTATCAAAATTTTTAATTATTCGTCCATCTTTTTCTTTGATTAATTTTTACTTAATATCACTGTTTAACTTTTATTCACCATTATATAAAAAAACTAATGACAATACGCAATAACGGCTTTTAGCTACTGCTGGCTGGCGGCAGTCTCGCGTATCGGTGTGCACGAGAAAACTCTTTCGGCCAGCTGTTGTAGATGGCGTGCGAGTAATTCCAGCGGGGCATAAATGTTGGACTTTCTGGCTTAAAATCGAAGCCGAAAGGACTGGTCGTTGAGCCCCCGTGGTCAGTGGAAGGTTTTGCAATATATCTTACCTGCGAACTGCTGTGTGGACCTGAAGAATCGAAGTCAAATTTTGCCATCATTGATCCAGACATACTGGCAAACATTTCGCCTCGATGATTGGTCTAGAAATACACAAATAACGCGGTTTTAACTTGGGAAGAGAAAATATTGAATAAAGTAGAGTCTAGAGGGATTGATTAGGAAAATATACAGCTGTACAAATTTTGTTTGTTTAATTTAATTAAAAGTCACTAAATCGTGCCGTAAACTAGAATAGTCGTTATGCCTTGTAAGGTAAAAAACTGGGACGTATTATTATAGACGCTGATTACCTCAGATGTTAAGCGTCTATAATCTACAATCTCTCTCTCTCTCTCTTTGGGACATATTATCATTACGTTCGATATATTATAGACTATATATTTTGCAATGTTCTCTATAAACTAGCTGTTTTCACTTCATTAGCCGACAGCCCCAGAAGGAGGATAAGTAATGTTTTTCGAGTGTATGTATTTTTCAATGCATTTTCAAAATGGTCCACAATTAATTTGCAGGTTATTAATAGTAAATTATCATAAAATTTTACTTTACGCACTAGTGTTAAATGGACCATTCTTGTCCGTGCGTCTGTCACAGCCAATTTGCTCCGAAACTACTGGACCGTTGAGTTGAAATTTGACACACCTATGTTAGTCGGTGACCCAAAGACGGACGTGTACCATAAATAAATGAATTTTGAACATGCGGGTCATTTTTGGGGAATAAATTAGGAAAATTAAAAAAATGATTTGCAAGCTGTACCGTGTGACATATATCAAATGAAAGGACTTGTATATATTTTTTTTATAATTTTAAAATAAATAGTTCTAAAATTACTTAGGAAAATAGATCAAAATCTACTACTACTGAGCCTAAAATTTTGAAAAAATAAGGAATGTCAGATCTCACATATAGTTTACAGGAAAACCTAAACGTAAAATCTGAAGTCTTAAAGTACTCGCGGAAAACGAAATAGTACGGAAGCCTCTTCTCGCGAGTTCGACTCGCAACCTGACCGGTTTTTTTCCAATCCACACACACTTACTTGCAAGTATACAGAATGAAACGGAAACGAATTATTTACCTCTTGCGGCATTTGCGTGTCGGTGCACATTGCCGGCAGTGTAGTCAGGAGCGAATGTATGTCCTCGGTTCGGAAACTCTCCATGTCGGCCTCTGCGAGATTGGCGTCCAGATTTTTGGCGAGCACGTCATAGTAGCCGAGCTCGTCTGCTTCGCCACCGTACGACGCCGACAACGAAGACAACACACTCGTATGCTGATGAATGCCACCTTCCCGATAACTAAGCGGAAACAATGAGAGGGTAGGTAATGGCTCCATTCTGTTTTTCAAGCGAATAATAAACCCTCCCTTGAGAAAACGTTTCTCTGAATTTTCTGATTTTTTTTTAAACCCGACCCAAAACGACTATCTATCGGTTGTTTTAAAAGAATGAAATAATTCAATTGTATTATTTAATTCCTCATATAAAAGTAGCTATACCTACAGAAGGTTTCATAACTGCAAATGTCAATACTGAATCACTTATGCATGCATGATTTGAAGATAAAAAGCTCTTATATAAACATAGGCCCGTCATCGTTTTATTTCTAATATACAAGATGTTAAAGAATTTTTTTTATTTTTTATTAACTCTGTAGTCACATTAGCTATTTTTAATAAGCTTATAGTGGGTGTAAACTAGGTGCAGAGACACATAGTAGGTAATTTCACAGAAATATCTAATGTAGTTTCGGAGAAGTTATTAAAAAAAAAATAACTTTTCAAAAAAATCTTTATTATCCCGTATATGAAAAGTAAAGCGAGAACGGGTCTATGTATATATAAACTTTTTTTTGGGACTGCTGTTAAATGGCCTTAACGCGTTTATGGATATCTATAAAGAATTTGTTGAACTTTCGATTTAAATTTATTTAGCACTTTTTAAACTAAGCTCTATAGCAGGCGTCGACAACCCATGACCCGCGGATCACCAAGCGACCCATTTGATAATTTCAAGTGACCCACTTTTTGCGTACTACAAATATAGTATAATTATATAATAATATATAAAAATAAATTATAAAACATACACACGTGAAACACAACACTGAGAGAATATGAATTATATGATAAACATTTTGTTTTGTCCATGTTTTGAATTTATTATTCATAAGTTGACCAATCATCCTCCTTTAGGGAGGACAGTCCTTCTTTTGTAGGTTCTGTCCTTCCGCGAAAAGCGTCCTCCTTTTCGATATTTTAAAAGTAATCTGCAGTCAATCTCTGTATTCAGAGATGCCGCGCCGATTTGTTACGCGTCATGTGACGGTGGTCCAGTTCGGAAATATGATGTACTCGTATTAACAAAAAATGTTTATTTAATGGAAAAATACTCGTTTAATTAATTATAAAAGGGATGTAAGCATAATTAGTGCACTGTTGTTGGAATTAATAAAATGTTTCATTTGTTTACGCGATACTTTTGTCTTAAATGTTTTCGTCCTCCTTTTCATTGTAAAAAAATGGCCACCTTATTATTCACTAATGGTTTGTTTTAAAATGAAAATACTCACTGACTCGAAGCGTCTCTTCCACAGTAATCAAACTTTGATTGATTTTGACCCGGAGCCAAAAAACGTTGCCCCCGTTTGTTCTATATAGCTATAAGAAGTAGGTAAAACCATTTCGCGATCGCGCGCATACTCTTTAAAACATAACAAACCACTTCAAAATCGAACCAGCCGTTGTTAATGACCTATAATGCCACAGACCAACACACACGGCGTCAAATGTTTTGCGTCAGGCGTTAGGAATAATAAATTGGCCTTTGGCTCAGATAACGCTGGCAGTTGACCTTTAAAAATGTAAATTATTTAGAGACTCACCCGTAGTCAAGAAACCACTGATAATCCGAATTGTCCTGAACGAAGTCCATATCCTGTGAAGTGTTGCTGAGGCAGCTGGTGGTAAAATGATCTCCAGTTGAGCCCCCCGTCCCGGTATGATTGCTGTTACAGTCGGAATCGGGACTCAGCTGGCCTCCGCCAGCTCCACAGATTTGCACCTCTGCCATTCCGCCTTTTACGCCCACTCCGTTTACAGCTGAAACAAAATGAAAGATGCGCTGTTGAAACGTGGTCGTAATCGTTTGAGCCATTTCGAGAAATGATATAATTCAATAAATTAACCCTGTGCCAAATTTCAGCTCTTACAAAACATTCGTTTTTTTACACCTTTTAAAACGCCCCAACTGAGATTGTAGTATATTATATTTTATTTACGCTGTAAATACGAGCAAATCTCCAAATATTAGCTATTGCAAAATTATTAGTTTTTGTTCATGACCTTTTATAATTTAGACTAATGGCTGGAAAGATACAGGCCTTGGCTCGTTATTGCTACTGCAAAATTATGCCACAGGACATACTTAATTGTAAAAAATGTATCTAGAATTTTATTTAAAGTTATATTGTTCAACTTTTTGCTGCATATTTTCAATTATGATCAATACTAAACATTTTAACGGGTTCTCTGTCTATCTGCCTGTTTGTTTTTTTTTTTTTTACTAGCATCGCTCGAGAACGGCTGGACTGATTTTTATGAAACTTGAGCCTCTTTATCTTGGCACGTCCTAAGCAATATTATAACTTTGAGAGTGTTGTTTTCAACTTAAGGATACCTACTGTAGGAAAATAAAAGGATGAAGATTCAAGTCAATAAATGAGCAAGTATGCAATTAATAAATAAAGTACCATACATATATTCAATTCAACAATACAATCAATGTGAACTCCATCCTGTCTAAACACGATCTTTACAATATCAATGTACATTGTACGCAGCTTACATAACACAAACCATTACTAGTAGATTTTTACATACGCTATAGCTAAGTACGTACCAGCGAAATTCATTTAGTATAATAGCTATTGTCTGCTATAATTGTTAAGAAACATTCATTGTTGTAGTACTATAATATTAGAAAAATTTATTATTCAAACGCGTCACCGTCGGGACATCAACCCGAATCTTTCCACTTTCGCGGCGGAATGACCATTACATAATTATTCATAGAACAATACTGATTAACATTCGTTTAAATACTACAGATTAAACACTTTTCTACATATTATTATGCATCAGAATTTTTTGGATCCAGATTTTCTTCCCTCTCAAAAAATTAAAAAATTTACAAGGCGTTCGTAGTTGTTTATAGCTATAAATATTTATACGTAAGAGTAATATTTTTTAAAGGTCCATCGTTACAATATATTATAATATTAAAATGGTTCGTATATCTAGAGACGAAGAAGGAAACCAATAAATTAGATTAATTTATTACTTTAGCAAAATAAAATACCTAATTATGTACGAATAACATAATTCAAGACCTACTCAAATTACAGATTACGTGGGAATAGAAATAATTTAAGTTCGGTTTGTATTATTTTGGGTGGTGCGGAATTTTGACAACGGTGTTTAGAGATACATAGATACCTACTACAGAACGAATATAGGTACCTATCAAATTAACTGTCATATTATGTCTATGCATAAAACATAAGTGCGAACTTGTGTTTCAATAATTCTTGTTAATTAATTTAACAGCACCTATCGTGCTTTTAATTTTTAACCCATTACTAACCATACAACATTCTGCCGTTTGATCCTAAATTGATATTTTCTTCTTGTGAATATAAATACTTTTAAAAGTTGTTTGAACCTCAGGCAGGCCTACATCTTTCGTATTGTCGTAACACTTTTTATATGGTGAAAATTTCATATGGGAAAATTGCTCAAGACAGCCGGCAATCGCTGATAATTATTTAGGGTCGAATCAATGCTAGTAAAATGCATCTATTTCATATATACATAATATAGTTTGTATATGGCAACGATGCTCAAGTTTAATTTAGCAATTATTCAGTTTGGCCCGGTTCAACCTTCGCAGCCTATGTAAAAATGATTCTAATCTAGTATAGGAAGTTAAGTACCTTCTGCAGTAGGTTTTTATTTTATCATTTGCGTATTCAATGAAAGTCCAATCATTTAAGGCTTATATGTCGTAGAATTTTCTTTTTTTTATATACCAAGAACTTTTGGTGCGGCTATTACTGCAGAAAGTCTGGGAGCCCCTGATGGTGTGTATAATAATAATAATAATAATAATAATAAATATACTTTATTCTTTAAATACTGCGAATACAGTGTAGAATGAGTCCGGATAAAACTTACATTAGAATTAGAATTAGGGCGTTCCAGACGGACTCGCTGTATCTAGTGGCGGATTACCTATACCTACACAGTCTGTAGGCTAACTATATAGAAACGTGCCCAGGGGCGCTCGAGAAAAAGAGCGCACGGCGCCAAACTTAATGCGTGTGTGAAAACTTACCAAGTGAAAACTTGGCATCTTTTCGGATCTCGATTATTTTCTTGCACCGAGAATAGGCCCCTTTTTCACCTTTATATTTTTAGCTACACTTTTTACATGAAATGGTTCTGATGGGACCTAATGTAACACACAATACAGAGTAGTGAGTATTGGCATAATATATAATTATTGTGTTATCAATAATTAATAAGTCAGCATAATGTAAGGACCCAAGCATTCAATAAGTGGATTTATAATGTTTCTGTGCAAATCAGAGCTGCCCACCTACGCGTCCCTCTCGTAAACGCCACTTAATGCTTTCCGTTAATATTAATATGCCAATTTGTGTTCGCGTTAGAAAGGTTTCTCATTCGCTACTATGCTATTGTAGTAAGCAGTACTTAAGTAAGCAACCCTTTAATACGTATAAGTATATAGTGGTGGACACATGAATCGCTATAATGACACTCAATTTGTTCATCTGTCGCTACAAGTACGATGGAAAATTTGCACAAGAATATAATATTTAAGACGAATAAATACAAAGATTCAGTATTAATTTAAATACGCATGTGAAAATATGACTTTTTCAAATTCGTGCCAAAACAGACTCGCGTGACCTGACTAAAGGACTTCAAACGATCTAGGCTTTTCACGACAGTTCATTTTTCGGACACCAATAGCGCGCTGATATGGTCGGCATAACCCTTTTCTCAACGATTATTCGTTTAGTCAAATTAGTCATTAGATTGGTGAGTCGAGTACTTCGTTCACAGTAGCGCACTCTACGTGGCCATCAAATCGAAGTCACTTTTTAGTGTACCTACTTGCCATATATTGGCGTCGGTCGGATGGCGGAACCAATCCATTAAGTTATGCACGCATTATTCATTCATTAGTTCGCCCGCGCCCGTTCTTTTAGAGTTTGTGTTTCTGTTCGTATTGTTACGTCACGCTTGACACTCACGTCAGTTCTGGACCATTAGCTTCGTCAAATGGGCGTCGGTAGACTCCATCTCCGATCGTACTCTCTGTACTACTGTCTCACAATTAATGTTTTAATGAATGCAATTCGAATCATCAGACCATTTATCTACACTACATCGTATCACATCATTGTGTTGTTTTAAGTATAGCGATGATGTCACAATATTTGATGTTTGCAGATCTTCGTGTCTATTAATTAATATTGTCGATTTCGATGTAAAAATCCGATAACAGACAAAAGGAACAGTTTTCAGTAACAACCAAATACAGTCAAACCTGAGCGAGTGAGAACTGGGCAAGCGAGAGTATTGTCAGTTAGCGTCTTTGTTGACCCTCTAAATCCTCTATAAGTGAGAAACAGAAACATCTATAAGAGAAAGCGCGCTTTTTACTCGTGGACCTCTATAACTGAGACTACTACCTGCCTGTACCTCTATAAACGACAGTCGAACGTATTGATAAGTCCACGAAATTTAAGAATGAGTCATAAGTAAATAGCAGAACTAACTAACATTGTTTTTGTATCATTGGTTTTGTTTTTCGTATTCTATTCGAATGGCCAAATATTAGTACATATAAGATTTTTTGATTTCTTTTTTTAGCATCTATGTCGAATAATGCATACCTGTTTGTTACTACATATCTGCTGTATTCTTATAGACCTCTATAAGTGAGAAAGGCCACTCCTGTACCTCTATAAGCTATAGAAACTCGGGTTGGTGAAAGACCTCCATAAGCGAAAAAGAGATTGCGGTCCCTTGAACTCTTGCTTATCCAGGTTCGACTGTACAAAGTAACGATATTTTATAACATATTTTTCACTTGTTTAGCCCCAGAAGCATTCAACTGTGGGATCCTGAAAAGAAAATGGATATGCGTCAAAACGTTGACGACTTTAATTTCTTCTCTGTTCTCGCAAACACTTCTCAAACGATTTTAAATCGGTTACCATGACACAACTAATAATTGTTGCTGGCTCCAGATTTAATGGTTTGTTTTTACATCCGTCCAATATGAACTGACCTTTATTCATCAACTGCAAGAGGAAGCAGATAATTTCATATCATCAGTATATCGTAGTTACGTCGCTTCGTAGGCTAGTTTCAGTGCAGTTTGCGATATAGAAGGGGGCAACCAGTGTTGGACGGTGCGCTGCTTCAGACGCGAATAGCAATAAATATTATTGGGTTTTATGTGCTAAATTGTTGCTTATCTCAATGTCATTGTTGGATATTAATTGTAGACGGTCATCATGCGCTAACTGATTATGAGAATCGACTAGAATCACACAGTTTTGTTTACACAATTTCATTTTTTTGAAATCTTCCTTTTAGCGAATCACTAAAGATAATACAGCGAAAGCTTCCATATAAAATTTTTGACGTGAAAAATTCTTTAAGCGCGTTGGGCAATTTTTTCATTTTTAATCTGTTAAATCGACAAAAACAGAATTTGTGATAGCTAGGCATAAGTGCAACTAGGGTTGCCAGGCGTCCGGATAAACCAGGGGCGTAGCTACCGCCGTATCTGCCGTATCAATTATACGGGGCCCCCGGGCCACGAGGGGCCCCAACGTGCGTAAGCAAAAATTAATAAAAACTTCCCAATTTTTTTTTATTTCAGAAATGACAAAAGTCAAAAAAAGCAATTTCTTTTTTTCCCGCGTAAAGCGTACGTTCAAAAGTTGCGGGATTTACTTCAACGGGGGAAGGGCCCCCAAACAAATTTTTATACGGGGCCCCGCCAAGTCATGCTACGCTTCTGGGATAAACGGATAAAGCAGGACATAGTTAGGCTTTTTGATTGCGTGTCCGGTCAAAATTAAACGGTGTCCGGCTTTTTAGGTTTTTTACACTTCGCAAACGAGCTAGGCCGATCGCATGCGAGTCGACTTATTTGACAATTGACTTTAGTTAATTTAAGAATAATTTTAAAATGTTTATCTAGAATTTAATTTTGACAGACGGCTTTATTTGACTGATAGAAAATAAATTATTTCGACTGATTTGCCGTTTTATTTACTTTTTATTTATGTTTCATTATAATTTAACAATATTTATGGTAATAATCAAAAAAGCTTAATTCTTATAATTTTTTTTGTCGTACCTATTAATACTGAGAAAAAAATCCTCAATAATGTAGAGTGTCCGGCTTTTTTACCCAAATGTTCGGCCAAACTGGCTGGCCTGTTCGGCTTTTAGGTTTGGCGTCCTGGCAACCCGAAGTGCAACAAGTCTTAGCCAAATGTCTCGAATAAAAATTCGAAACGATAAATAAAACAGACAAAAAAACTTAACAGATCAAAAGAGAGGTCGATCGGTTGTCATATCCAGTTTAAACGAACATTTTTGTTTAGACATATAATATATGTATAATTTAATGTTGTTGTGTGTGGCGCTAGAGCTCCGTATTTAATATTATGTTGTTTATGATGTAGATACGAGTAGATAGGTAGATAGTGATTGAGTGATCCGTGTGATAGGCTCATTATTTATTCAAACATAAACGATTAACAGCAGTTATACAATATTATAGGTATAGTAGCTGTCGCCCAGAGCCAATACCGCAAAAGTCGGAAATCGCACGGAAAAAGTCAATATCACTGTTTATTTATACGAATTATAATGGTATGGAATTTTTAACAAACCATTTTGGATTTTCATTTAAACTACAGATGCACTGCACGGCGTTTGCAAACCATTTTCTTTTTGTTACGTCATCCGGCGGTTATATTTAATACAATCTGGCTAATGTTTTATTATTTTGAACAAAACTCTAAAAGCTGATAAACGTTGATTTAAACCAAAAGAAGGCCAGTTACAGAATTGAAATTATTGCTCTTCTCGTATAGAGGTAGACCTACAGTACATTGCGCATACAAATTTGTTTACTGAAGGGTGTATTTAATGTGGTGCAGATGTTGGATTGATAACTAGATATCAACTGAGAAAAAAATTCTGATTTAATTTTTTTTTTTTTTTTGTTCAAAATCAAACTTAAGTTCACGCAATAAAGTCACACTGCCTGTATTAACAATAATACACTATAATATATTGTCGGTAGGGTTTTGGCACTGTGACACGAATTTTTTGTTAGCTGAAAATGATCTAACAAAATTATGCCATAAATTTTGGCACGGTATGAAAATACCCGCAGCATAATTCGTGCAGACTTTATCAGTATTCAATCTCAATCGGTGTTATAATAAGTTGTCAATGTATAGTAGCGGAAGAGAAAAGCGCGCGCTGACCAGAGTTGTAACGGCGACAAATGACAATCGCGAAACAATTGAACGTGAAAGTGTTGCGTCATTTAAAACAATAGAATGCAGATAGCGGTACATTGGAACCGATTCAAAAAGAAGTGTTAGCTATATAAATATAAAATATTGTTACGCGAATAAAATGGCATGGCGCTGCTATCAGTCTGGCCACCATAACTACACATTGGCGACATCTGGCGTAGGCGTTAATAACTACACACAAGGCGGAAGTGTCACTCTCGTGGCGATAACGAGAAGTATACGCTCGGTGCATGGTTCCGCTCATTAGCGGGGTTGGTAGTGGGGTATTCTCGAGGCGACCATTTTAGGCGTTGGACATGTTCCATTGTGCGTGGCGATATATGTTTGTATTATAAGCAATTAACACTGCGTAGTTAAAGAAAAGTAAAAACATTTGGCGTAACAGTTCAGAAGTCGGATAGACCTACGTGCGTGGTAGAGTTTGAAACTGTGAGTGAATATTGTGTTCTTTGTTCCCAAAGTGTAATGGCGTCACAAGGGGATGAAATTATAATGGAGGGCGAGATGGATTTTGAGGAGACGGCGGATTGGGCGGAAGCAGAGGAGGAGACGGCGGATGTGGCGGAAGCAGAGCAGGCGGCACAGGCGGATCAGGTAAGTCAGGATGACCGAACAAAGGCGGCGGTCATCCAAGTGCTTGAGACGCATTTGGCGACGCGTCTGGACGAATTACTTGAGCGACAGGCGGCTCTTGCGATAGAGCGGTATGTGGCGTCAACAAGTAGTACCAGCGGCGTGACGTCTGGCAGTGGCGTATTGTCAGGCGAAGGTACTATAGGTGCGACGGGCGCTGTGGGAGTTGGTCGACCCACAACAGGCGACTTGCAGGCGGCAAGTGAAATGATTGAGGTGTTTGATCCAGAAGACCCTCACTCAAATGGCGAAAGATGGCTATCCATGATAGATCAGTTAGGCGATGTTTATGGATGGTCAACTTGCGAACGCAGCTACTTTATGCAGTTGAAGTTACGGGGCGCGGCGCGAGCCTGGTTTAACAGGCTCGACAATTATCAACTAACTTGGGCGGAGTGGAAGGTCACTTTGATGAGGGCCTTCCCCAGACAGTGCGACTTCGCAATATGTCTGGAAGAGCTAGTCGAGCGGCGAAAGCGGTCAGGCGAGACCATGACTAGCTACTTCCACGCAAAGTTGGCGCTGTGTGGCCGGGCAGACGTCAGGGGCAAGAAGGCGGTGTCCTGTATTATAAGGGGTCTGCCTGAGGAGCTACGGGCGAATGCTCTGGCGTGCGGCGCTACCACACCCGAGGCGTTATACTCCAAATTTTTGGCGGGTTTGGATAGCTACAAGACACCCACAGCGGCAATTGTGGCTAGGAGGAATGAGGCGGCTTCCTCCGAAGCGAAGGTGAGGCGATTGCACTCGGTAACATCGGCACCAAAGCGACAGGCAACAGGCGCTTCAGGGCGAATTCGGTGCTATAACTGCCAGGAGATGGGGTCCCATGTAAGTAGGAACTGTCCGAAGCCACGTAAGGAAAGGTGTAGTGGGTGCGACGGTGACGGACACTACTTCGACAAGTGCCCCGATAGGCGACAACAACGTGGCGACAAAGAGAGCAGTGTCAAGGTTCGATTGGTAAGTAACTTACTTGATTCTGTTTATAGAAAGGACGTGGTAATCAATGACGTGCTAGTCAGGGCGTACATAGACACTGGCTGTCAGCACAACTTAATGGCGACTGATTGTACAAAACAGCTTGGCCTGAAGGTGACTTCAGGTCGGGTGCTATTACAAGGCTTCGGCGGAGGTCACGGTGAAGCACATGGGCGCATCGAGTGTCAGATGACTATTGACGGCCTTACATTGGTAATCACGGCGCTTGTAACTGATTGCGATATATCGAATGTTGATTTAATTTTAGGGCAACCGGCGTTAGCGAGTGATGGCGTCTCGTTAGTGGTGAGGGGCGACAAGGCGGTCTTCGTTAAGGGCGACGACGTAGACGATCTGCTCAAGAATATCACCATTGAGGACGATGATGTGAGGCGTCGCATTGTTTTGAATCAGGATGTTGTTCTTGAGCAGAATTCGGAACATCGGGTAGGTGTTGTTATTGAGGACGCTTCACCAGGCGACGAAGTGTACGTAGATGGCAAGCGATATGACAACGGGCGATGCACTGTGGCAATACCCAGCGGCGTTTTGCGTCAATGCAATGACAACTGGATGTGGCTGTCGAATATGGGACCGGGACACCTTGACTTGAAAAAGGGCCAAGTGTTGGCTAGGGCGGTCAGGTGTACAGCGTCGTCCAGAAAGGCGTCGACAACATCCACGTCAACAATTATGGTGAGTACTATCAATTCTTTTCAATTATCTAACGTTGAGATTGGCGATATTGAGTCTGAACAAAAGGCGAAACTGATGGAATTGTTAGGACGGTACACACATTGTTTCTCGTCAGGCGATAGCGACTTGGGTTTGACAAACTTGGGTGAGATGGAAATCAAACTTACCAAGGACGCTTCAGTGTATTATAGACCGTATAGACTTTCTATACCAGAAAGGCAAAAGGTACGATCTAAGGTGAATACACTGTTAGAAAGTGGCGTAATCAGGGAGTCAAACTCAGATTTTGCGAGCCCCATTGTTCTGATTAAGAAAAAGAATGGCGACGTCAGATTATGCGTAGACTACAGGGCACTAAACGCGATTACTGTAAAGGATAGGTATCCGTTACCTCTGATTAGTGATCAGCTGGACCGTCTGGCGGGTAAGTGGTATTTCACTACATTAGATATGGCGCAGGGGTACCACCAGGTACCCATGCACTCTGATTCGATCAACAAAACGGCGTTCGTAACACCAGATGGTCAATACGAGTACACTCGTGTCCCGTTTGGTTTGGCAAATTCGCCGGCCGTATTTCAAAGAATAATTAATAAAATGCTTGGCGGTATGCAACATAATCAGATTCTGGCGTACATGGACGACCTGCTGATTCCATCGGCGACGGTTTCGGAAGGTTTGTCTCTGTTAGAACAGGTGCTATCGTTGATCGGTCAGGCGGGGTTCAAACTGAATATGGCGAAATGTTCATTTTTGAAAACTTCTATAGATTACTTAGGGCATGAGGTAAGCGGCGATGGTATCAGACCGGGTGAGCGAAAAGTGAAAGCGGTAGCTGATTTTCCAGTCCCAACTGATGTACACACAGTGAGGCAATTTATCGGTTTGGCGAGTTATTTTCGAAAATTCATTAGAAATTTCGCGACAGTGGCGAGACCATTGACACAGCTTACGATGAAGTGTGCCGAGTGGCAGTGGGGCGACGAACAGCAGCAGGCGTTCGAGCAGCTGAAAGCGTGTCTGGCAGCGCGGCCAATTTTAGGTTTATATTGCAGCGAGTTACCCACTGAGTTGCATACTGATGCAAGTAAACTAGGTCTAGGTGGTATCTTGCTTCAAAAGCAACCCAGCGGCGAACTAATTGTAATTTCTTATTTTAGTAGAGCAACAACTCAGGCGGAGTCAATGTACCACAGCTATGAACTGGAGGCGTTGGCGGTGGTTGAATCCATAAAACGATTCAGAGTGTACTTGTTAGGCATACACTTTAAGGTGGTTACCGACTGTACGGCAGTGAGGGCGACACTGCTTAAGAAGGACCTAGTGCCACGAATAGCGAGGTGGTGGTTGACAATTCAGGAGTATGACATGGAGATCGAATATCGACCTGGCAGTAAGATGCAACACGTAGACGCTCTAAGTCGTAATCCTGTGGCAGTAAATCTTATAGGCGGCTCTGAAACTGATTGGTTTCTGACAGTACAATTACAGGACGACAAAATACAGGCGATAGTTACGGCGCTGGAGCAGGGCGGTGCTACGAAGGATATAAAGGCGACCTTCAAGGTGAAAGACAGGCGGTTATGGCGTATAACAACCGCTGGCGATCGACTGTACGTTCCGGCAATGGCGAAGTTCAGTTTATTGCGCAAACATCATGATGACATTGGTCATCCCGGTTATGAACGGTGCTTAGACATATTGCGGAAGACCTACTGGTTTCCAAAGATGGCACGGTTTGTGCGAAAATACACGGCGGCATGCTTGAATTGTGCGTACGCTAAAGGCAACTATGGGCGTGGTGAAGGGTTTCTACATCCATACGAAAAACGGGCGGTACCTTTTGATACGATTCACATTGATCACGTAGGGCCGTTTGTAAAAAGTGTGAAAAGAAATAGCTATTTATTAGTAGTGATAGACGCGTTCACAAAGTACACTCTTGCAAAACCGACTCGAACGCTAAGTTCAGCCGAAGCGATTGAGAACCTACGATGGGTGTTTGGCGAGTTTGGGTACCCACGGCGAATAGTCTCTGATCAAGGCTTGGCGTTTACTAGTAAGGCGTTCACTAGTTTTCTGGCGGACAAGGGGATTAAGCATGTGGTGAATGCTGTGGCGACCCCTAGGGCGAACGGTCAGGTGGAGCGACCGAACCGCACAATAGTTGAGGCGATTACGGCGAGTGCGAGTGGCGAGGCACGATGGGACGAACAGCTTCCGGAAATTCTGTGGGGTATTAATCACACAATCAACGCAAGCACCAGGTTCTCACCTGCAGAATTGTTGTTCTCTTATCGTGACGGGCGAGTGGCAGATTTGTCAACAGGTGACGACACTGCTAAAGACGGGCGAGAATGCTTGCAAGCAAATCGGCGTCAGGCGGGCGAACGACTGCAGAAAACTGCAGCACAAATGAAGGCGAGATACGATAAACGACGAAAGGTTGCAACCGAATACACCATAGGCGATTTGGTATTGTGGCGTAAAGCGGCTACAGCCCTGGGCGAAAAAGGTATAAATACCAAGGTGGCGAACAAGTACGATGGACCGTACAAAATCACAAAGGTGTTAGGTAATGATCGTTATGAAATTTCTTCATTACAGGGCGTTCGTGGTTACAAACGGTTCAAAGCCGTAGCAGCAGCTGATGCTTTGAGGCGATATCAAAGTGGTGCTGTGAACGCAGGCGATGAGTCCGGTGGAAGTTCTGATGATAGCGAAAGAGATCGATCGGGTCACCAGGACTTAATTGATCTGCTCGAAGGTTAGTGATCTACTGATGTGAGATTAATGTGGGCATTAATTGTTGCAGGATGGCCGATTGTTACGCGAATAAAATGGCATGGCGCTGCTATCAGTCTGGCCACCATAACTACACATTGGCGACATCTGGCGTAGGCGTTAATAACTACACACAAGGCGGAAGTGTCACTCTCGTGGCGATAACGAGAAGTATACGCTCGGTGCATGGTTCCGCTCATTAGCGGGGTTGGTAGTGGGGTATTCTCGAGGCGACCATTTTAGGCGTTGGACATGTTCCATTGTGCGTGGCGATATATGTTTGTATTATAAGCAATTAACACTGCGTAGTTAAAGAAAAGTAAAAACATTTGGCGTAACAATATAATGTACATAGTTTGTACCGTGATACGGCCGTCCGCGTGTTAGATAGCCATAAATGGTTCTCAGTTGACGTTCTTTGTAAAAGGCTGTACCATGGCCGTTATACTTGCAGGAGAGGTTGTTAGACATTTTCGGGTAGGTATTTGAGGCACTGTGAAAATTTGTACCTCTTTAGTAAGCAATATCCGAATACACGTTGAATTTTAAACAGAATAATACAATTATAGTAACATAATACAATTTCGCACGACATATACATACATACTATGTGATATTTTTCACGTACCTACATACCTCTATAAAATAGCTGGTTTTCATCAGTTCCACGGAAAATTCCATGGAAGCGGCAAAGTGCTAACAGTAACAAGCAAAATAATAATTTAATTTCGTAATAAGTCAAAAATAAATCCCAAGACCATGAAATACATTCAGTTTGGCATTGCCAGAGAGTACTTTAAAATATAATTATTATTATTATTATTCAAGTCACATTATTTCGTTTCACATTGTCGCTGTGCCGATTAAATATTTTCGTGAGGAAATGCTTTATAATCCGGCTCACTGTATATTTTAGTTAAGACCCACCTCTTGAGTCCTGCGTGCACGCTGTTTAGCTTACAGACATATCTTTATTTTGGATTAATATGAAAATAAACTAAAAGCAACGAAAAAATTGGATAACTAACGCAGTACGTTATATATAAAAAAAAACTGAAGCTTTTTTAAAATTTGGTTTCTATTTTTATGAATGCTGCGGCAGTATTTTTTAGAATACTCAATACATACATATACGTACTCGTAGTACGCTGGATTCCTAGATTGTAATTTCATTATTGTTACGTTTATGGAGTTTATGAAAGTCAACTTGGTCATGGTTTTGAACAGTTGAGTCGTCATATATCTAGTTAATGTATTCATAATTGGCAGACTTATTAACTTAATTGTCAATTGAGAATATTTAACGGACGTAAAAACTAAAAACTAGCGTTACAATTCTCTTTGTTGACTTCAACAGCAGCGAATAATGAAAATAAACTTTGAATATAATAGCGGTGTTATGATCTTGATTTAACAGCAGATTTTTGGTATAGTTCACAAGATTTTACTTTGAAAAGAACAAAATTAACCGAATTTTTTCATGCGAACTGCTTCAAGTTGAAATAAAATAAAAACATTTGCAAACTGCATGCGGCTAGTTGATCGAAATTTTAAATTTTGCTAAAAATTGAAGGTGGGAAAGTAGATGAAAAAATGTTAGTAAATAACTGTTTTTATTATATATAACATTATAAGTTAATAGAAAAAATATATTGTGTCCCATGACAGAAGTGAAACTTATAGATAAGATAGGACAGCATAATACATTTTTTGTGCATATAAATAGTTGCTTTTCATGTCTGTATAACAAAAACGTTTAATGGGGAGCAAATATCAATAAAACATCATGTTAAATGTTAATGGGACCCCCTTCTGTATACACATGGAAGAAATATACAAACTGTTTTTAAAAATACACTGAAAAAACAGTTTTTTAAAAGTTTAAAAAAATATACTCCAAAGATATTTAATGAACCAGGTGTTATAGTTTTTCGAAAACAAAGTTGATTATGATTTATAATAAACTGAATAATTGAATATGAGTAGGTACTTGTGTTTATAAAAACGAAAACCTCCATTTGATATTAATTCATGACATTATATTTTACACGACAAAACCAACATCTCCACAATTATAGAACGTAGTAGCACGCTGCACGGAACCTGCGCCAGCTGTGTTATTTAGAACACCGGACTTTGTACTCACGAACTAAATTCTATTTATTAAACTGTTAATCTCCTTTTAGAAAAAAAACGAATCCAAATGTTCATTTGCGCATGGACCATTGAATTCTGAAAACGTCTTGAAAAATTGAAGGCAAGAAAAAAGCCGCCCAATACTTTTGAGACTATTGTGTTCGTTTTTCCAAAAACAAGTCTTTAATTTTGTTGCTCTATATTGAATAACTAAAAATCTATGTCATCCATTTTTATCACTTAATATTTTAATATTTCATTATATAACATCATTAAGACAGTAGACGTTTGGCGTTCAGTGATGGCACAAACAAAATTTAAAGATTATATTAATTTTATAAAAAATAACTGTTACGTATATTACTCTTGGGCTTTTGTTTGATAGTATCCCACACTCAGTGACCTCGAAAAAATGTATTTAATGTCTGTATTAGGGATACAACTTTGTCAAATTTCAATTTGTGTCATTCAAACTGTATCTGAAAACAATGCCTTTGACACAGATGGACAGACATGTCGAGGTGATGCCCTACGAGTTTCATTTTTACCAATTTTTGATAGTGAACACTGAAAATGCAATTTCCTCGAAAACGACTTCAACGATTGGATTGTTTCATATAATTTAGATTTCTTTCGAAAAAATCCAGTAGGAATAGTTTACCGATGAACATCGATAAAAAAAACTCGAAAACGATTTCGATCGCAGTTCATAAATAGCCCCACAAAACGCCATCACTCATTTATCTCTGAAAAATTCAAAAAGGGTAAGTTAATTGACGGAGGAAAATCCGCAATACATATGTAGTTCAGCGAAAAAGTAGGTCAGGTGAACTACGCACTCACATAAGTAGGCACATATTTGTTTAGAATTTGGATAATGATTTTAATTTTTTTTATTTGACCTCAGTGTCTTTTGACATATTTTGTATACAAAACCAAATGCAATTGATTGTGCAATAGTATAAAAATACATTTGTGAGTGAACAAACTGGGATTTAGAATACTCTGACATAAAGAAGTTAAGCGCTTTAACGACATCGATCCCACCTCCTCTGACCTCCTCGTCCGCAGGGGGAAGAAGATATTTTTAAACTCGGAACGGGGCACGTGGACTTCCACAGCGCCGCTACAATCGTTACGTTCGCGTTCTATACATTTTTATAACACACGAACATATTTATTTGAAAAAATATCTTTAAAATTACTAGCAAATGCTCGTTCAAATGCTTGCAAAAAATAGATTACAAATTATTTCATCAATGATAATTAATTAAAAAACCCGGGTCGCAGTGCCAAAACCCTGCCGACAATATAGTGTATTTGATTATACAGGAAGTGTGGCTTTATTAGCGAACTTAAGTTGGTTTTTGGGCAAAATAAAAAATTTGATTCCTTAATACACCCCTTAAAATAACATTTTTTTTCTTGATTGCAATATTATTATCAATCGAACCTCTATACCAAATTATATACAACTTTCAGTAAATAATTCACTATCTGCAAACTAGTGTTTTCATAAAATTTGTAAGTCCGGTTCTGTCGGGCCGATTTTATTAAAATTTTAGGGACACTTTTTAATTACTATATAAGGGTTAAATGTCAATTTTGAAAAGATTCTGAGAATTTTTTCGGTATTTTGGGGCCCAAAATAATTTTTCAACCCCTAAAAACTACCCCTAAAATGACCCGATTACGCCCATTTTAAATAGGCTTCTTGCGGTGACGGATTTCAACACGTGGGCCAAATTTCGTTAAAATCAATTAACTGTTTCGAAAGTTATTGCCCGCACACATATATATATATATATATATATATATATATATATATACGTATATAAATATATATATATATATACATATATATATAAACATTTTCAAAAATGGTGCCAAAGTGTTTAGGAGGTTATGAAACGTCGAGAAATTTTGGTCCGACCCCTAGGTCCCGCCATCCGACCAACGCCAATAGTGTATGTTGCCATATGGCAAATACACTAAAAATTAGTTTTAGTTTCTAATAATTTTGGCTATATCGCAGTTTGATGTTGACGTAATTGAAAAATTTAAAAAAACCCATAATCTGACTTTAATTATGCTAAGTTGTGTATTATTAGGCCAGTTGCAGTGGTGGGGGAGTAAAAACAAACCTAATTCGAAATTAATTAGGGGAAAGCTGGAAACGATTTTGATCTCTTCAGTTTAAGTCTGAAATGAACTCTGCATTACAGACGTAGCTCCGCTTCTCCCGCTTATCACCGCACACTACGTAGGCATAAGTGGTGGGGCAATGGATCTAAGTGACGACTCAGGTAATTGCAAACCCATAAAAATATAAATAGATTATTATAACTCAAAAATTAATTTAAACGGCGAAATAAAGCATAGCCTCTAGCATTATTTAGGAATCATAAGAAACATTTGAAAAGAAAATCGTCAACAAAATTCGTCAAATAGTTTGTAAGGTTAATGCGTTCGAACAAACATAAGTGTATAGGAAAAATTTTATATAATAGCCTCTCTTTATGTACATATGTTTTTATTTATTAAATGTGTAGATTTTTTTGTTTGACGATTAGCTGACTGCAAACATTTCAGCAGATGCAATGTGGTGAAGAAATTAGGATGTGACTCACTGTTTGATTACTGGCATACATATTATGTCTGAATTGTTTGTTCTCAAGATTATTTTATGCCTTATATCTGATATCAAATGATGTCAGATACATACATATAGAGCTGCGGTTTTATTGTTTATAAAACAGTGTCTTCTAAGAATTGGGGAATAATTCATTTTTACATACACTTTGAATGAATTTAAAGTTTTAGCCAACTTCTACATTGATTAATTAACATTTATAAAACTTTTGATTTTCTAATTTCTAAATACATAAACAGACCAAAATAACGTCTAAAAATGTATAATAAGTTAAAAACATAATAATGTACACGTCTTATACGTATTGTTTCTAAGGTTACATATTTCTTCCGATCCGACGTCAACCGACATCAAAATAAAATAAAACACCAAGATTACAATTCATAATAATGTAGGTGGCCTATACGTTGGAAAGAAAATCGGGGTTCCCTTTCCACTGTAGTATCGGTGTTTATTTTTCTTCCGATGTCATCCCGGCATCGGATCGGGAGAAATACGGATTCAATGTCGGTGCAGCCTAAGATATGCAGGCGTGCCACAAGTTTCAAACCAAATACGGTAACACGTAACGGTTTAACCGAGAGAGACTTACGATTTAGTAAGCATTGCATTATAAAATCTCCGAACCAACATAATAATATATTTTATGTAATACGCATTAATGGATCCATCATTTAGATTACCACATTATTGTTAGTCAATTAAAACTATACACAGGTTTCAATCGTATCAAAAGAAAGAAAAGAATGCTGGACTGAGAAAAAAGATAATTGATTAATAGACTGAATTGATAACAAGAATTAACTGTTAGCAGGCTGTCATTCAATTCATCAAAGTGCCTACATGCATCATTATTTTGTTTCGTTGATGTTCTTCTCTTCCCAAAACAATAATTGAGATATCTGCCGCCAAGATCGCAACGATCGATTAATCACTTTTATTATCGCTGATTGACAGATTATTCATTAAAATTATTGAAGAATGAAAATCATAATAATCTTTTTTTTTTTTTGCTTATTGTTTTCAATATTATTTTTTATTAAACACAGAACGTCGAACTAATTGAATGCAATATAATAATTGTCATTATAATTTATTATCTATCACATTATCACCCATTATATTTTATTAGTGTATTTGCTATATGGCAACATACACTATTGGCGTCGGTCGGATGGCGGGACCTAGGGGTCGGACCAAAATTTCTCGACGTTTCATAACCTCCTAAACACTTTGGCACCATTTTTAAAAATGTTTATATATATATATATATATATATATATATATATATATATATTTATATATAGGTATATATATACGTATATATATATATATATATATATATATATATATATATATATATATATATATATATATATATATATATATATTTATATATAGGTATATATATATATATACGTATATATATATATATATGTGTGTGTGCGGGCAATAACTTTCGAAAGAGTTAATTGATTTCAACTAAATTTGGCACACGCGTCGAAATCCATCACCGCAAGAAGCCTATTTAAAATGGGCCTAATCGGGCCACTTTAAGGGTAGTTTTTAGGGGTTGAAAAATGTTTTTGGGCCCCAAAATACCGAAAAAATTCTTCAAATCGTTTTAAAATTGAAATTTAACCCTCTAATAGTAATTAAAATGTGTCCCTAAAATTTTAATAAATTCGCCTGACAGGACCGAACTTACAAATTTTATGAAAACGTTATTTTGCAGATAGTGAATTATTTAGATACTGAAAGGTGTATATAATTTGGTATAGAGGTTCGATTGATAATAATATTGCAATTAAGAAAAAAAATGTTATTTTAAGGGGTGTATTAAGGAGTAACATTTTTTATTTTGCCCAAAAACCAACTTAAGTTCGCATAATAAAGCCACACTGCCTGTATAAGCAAATACACTATATTGTCGGCAGGGTTTTGGCACTACGACCCGGGATTTTTTTAACTTTAAATTAAAAAACCCGGGTCGCAATGCCAAAACCCTGCTGACAATATAGTGTATTTGCTAATACAGGCAGTGTGGCTTTATTATGCGAACTGGAGTTGTATTTTGGGCAAAATAAAAAATTTATCTCCTTAATACACCCCTTAAAAGAACATTTTTTTTTACACCAAATCAAATACACATCTCAGTAAATAACTCACTATCTTCAAGCTAGTGTATAAATAAAATTTGTAAATCCGGTCCTGTCGGGCCGATTTTATTAAAATTTTACCAGCATATTTTAATCTTTACTAAAACGAAAAATTTCACTTTTGAAACGATTCTGAAAATTTTTTCGGTATTTATTGACCCAAAAACTTTTTTCAACCTCTAAAAACTACCCTTAAAATGGCCCGATTGGGCCCATTTTAAATAGGGTGATGGATTGTTGCCATATGGCAAATACACTAAAAACTCGGATCGCTGTTACCAAAACCCTGCCGACAATAATTATAGTGGAATAGCTAATACAGGTGTGTTGCTTTATTCTGGTAACTTGAATTTGTTTTTAGATAAAATAAAAAAAATTAACCCCTCAATACATCCCATAATTTTTTTTTCATAGTTGAAATATTAATATCAGTTCAACATCTGCACCAAATTAAATACACCCTTCAGTTAAAGTAAATCTACAGTTTAGTGTTTTCAAAAAAATTTGTAAGTTCGTGTCAGACCGATTATATTAAAATTCTAGCAGTACATTTTAGACTTTAGTCTTTACAAATGAATTCAATTTCAAATTTGAAACGATTCTGAAAATGTATCGGTACTTTTGAGTCGAAAAACATTTTTCATCCCCTAAAAACAGTCCTTAAAATGGCCCAGTTAACAACCCATTTTAAGGATGCTTCGTTAGGTGATGAATTTCAATGTGTGTACCAAATTTAGTTAAAATCAATCAAGTCTTTCGAAAGTTATTTACATATTATAGCCCAGCGTTCTCCATGGAAAGCCACGCATCGTTTTTACATTTTACATTTAATCGTAAAAAAATTGAGAGGAAGGTGCGTTTTAACTTTTTGTACCTTAACGTTTATTTTTTTCAGCTTGTTTGTGCACAGGCAGGCAAAACTTGTTAAAATCGGTATTGTTAGACTTCAGTCAACCATATTACCTAATTATTCCAATTGAGAAAAACCAACCCGTGGGCATAAAGAGATATTTCACTAATAAAGAATATAGTATGTAGTAATCTAAAAAAAGATACAACATACCTTGTCGATTGTTGAGGCGATTGTTGAGCCGCACTGGGGAAACTATGAGTTTCGCCCCTCCAGGGTGTTGGTTATTTATCCTGATTAATCTCATGATGACACAACGATGTCTTTATTATTATTCACTAACAAGATTCACATTTACCTGAGAATTCTAATTTAACTAGGTGATCATTACGTTAAATAATTTAAAGTCATTACGATGGCTTTGTTTGTTTGTTTATTTTTAAATGATCGAGCACGTGTCCGGGTGAAGCACATTCCAATTGAAGAAAGTTAACATGAAAAATATATCTTTATACAAGACAAATGTCCATTTCAGTGTACGTAGTATATAAGAGATAGGTTGTTCTCACTGCATTTTTCTGACGGGGGGACACACTGTACTTATTATGTAAATAACTAGCGCCTGCGTCACTTAACATTTTTTATAAATTACGTAGACCTAAAATAAAAAGGTGGATTGAAAATCACTTGGTCGATTATTTTACACGAATGTACAGTTATTTAAGGCGAATATTATGCCTCATTTGTCCCATTTTTCGAGAAAAACAACCCTCGGCGTAGACCTACTGTTTTGGCGTCGGCTTTCCGAAAAAATAGAAACATTGTCTTTTCTTAAGTCATTTTATCCTAAAGGTAGGCCCCTGCAATATTGGAGCAAGGTCAATGGTAATTTTTAGTGGATTTGCCAAACAATTCATGTTTCTGACATCAAAGACACAAAATGCTGCCAAATTTGCGCACATAAATGGCGTACAATCGCAATATTATCAACTATATGCTTTTCTGGTATCTGTAACGTCTACTTATATGTAGAGTTATTTTTTAAAACACAAATATTGTATTTAAAAAGTAGGCCACTTAAAAAATGTCATGATTTATTCATATTTTACGCGCGAATATATTAAATTCATTTAATATTTTATTTCACGTAGGCAATACAGGTATCGTTCTCCTCTTTCCACTGAGATAAAAAATAATACGAACAGACAAGATTAACTTACGACCAAATAAGGATAAAATACAACGTTTATAAAATAATATAATGTATTCGATGGAACAGTCACGACATAGGTACTCAACTTCAGACTATAAAAAACACGTCTTGCGATTCATTTATTTCTAAAGATTATAGATGCCCGGTTTGACTTAGGCCGGGTGCAAATTTAATATATAGATTAATTATTATAGATATAATAAATATATAGTCTTTTTCCCGCGACTTATATATCATGTGGCTTACACACCCGCGAAAGGTTGATTTTTTCCGACCTTGTTTAAAACCATGCTCAGGAATCATAGTTTCTCAGTTTAGTCCGACTGGCGACTTTGTTTGATTTATGAGAGGTAACTTTATTCAAATGTAACAGATGGTTTTATAACTAGGTTTAAAATTCAATTGATACGTGTTGAACTTTATATTATTATACTAGCGGTACCTGTGCGAATAATTCGCACTAAAATTCGTTTCTAATTTCTCACACTCTTTATAACTTTCTTCTTTTTGTTGTATTACATTACAAAGCTCAGTGACGGTTCAAGAAAATATTTTTCTAAAACTGTCATATAGAGGCGCAAGTATCGAAAACGTTTAGCTGAAGCGCCGCCCTACGAAAAGTATTTATACGTGAATTTTGATTAAAAATTAATCAAAAAAAATTTACCGACCGTCAATCATGTTGACGTTGTTTCAAAGTTAGAACCGTCAGATGGCAGCATTGCTGCATATACTGAATAAATGTATAATTGTTATAATTAATTATTTTGCAAAAACAAAAGCAATAATAGATTTTTTAGTTGTTGATGTCGGTAGAGCAAGCAATTATCTATAAAATGATATTATTTATCCGGAGCAATTGTGTGTTTTTTTCGAAAAAGGGAGGCAAACATCTTAACTTTAGCGTATTAATATATATGATGATATATTTTTTTTTATTTTAAAATTAGATTTCGACACTGAGAATCGATTGTCTATTTATTTTACCTTTGACGATCTAATTGCATCTAGGTAATCGTTTTTGTGAATTTTACAGAAGAAAATCATATTATTATACATATACGTATATTATTATTTCCAACATTTCTTGTCTAAAACGTTTTTGTCTACGATCTGTAGAAAACGAAAAAGGTCGATTTCAAAATTGACTTGTCTTATGTTCCTGAACCCTTTGGGCAAAACAAGTCCTAGTGGTGAATTCTTGCAAGCTGGGAGAGTTTTTTCGATACTTTCGCTTTATTCTGCATATATATTTATTATTACAATCAAAATTACTGAATATTATTCAAGAAAACATAAAAAAGATTTGATAATATTTAATACTGGCAAATTCCTTCAACCTTGCAAAAATTCTGCATTTTGTTCATCGTATTCACGTGTATAAAATATATTTCTCTAACGTATACGTTTTGATTACTTGACCATGCATAATAAGTAATAGCATGCAATTCTTGACCTTTTTATGATTGGAATTTCAAATCGACTTACTCGATTTCAACTGCCAGTAATCGATTGTTACATTGTTGTTTAAAAAAACGTTTTCTTTTATTATATAATTATTATTCTAACCATAATAATTGAGTTGAGAATGTTTAGATACGATACCTATAAGACACATTTACGCAAATTTAAAAACTAAATCCGATTTTTGTATTTTGAAGTGGCTACTATTATGAATTGGAATATATGCGGCCAAATACATTCAAGTTCGGCTCTGGAATTGTTAGTGTGTTTTTTTTCATATTTTCAAATAATGTTTAATACTAACATATTTTGTTTAGAATGTTAAGAACTCCCGGAATATTTTCAAGTTCGCCAGTGACTTGCGAATACATCACTAATTTTTCCGGTAGGTATAACAATAACGCAGACCTGTAAAAATCTTCAAATAATTTCCGAAAATGAGACGAGAATAAATAAAAAAAGAGAGGTAATACGATCCCCGCTAATGTGTTTTGTATTGTGTTATGGAGACGAGAATAAAAAGACAATAACATTTACATAAACTACAGACTTTTTACATAAATGTCCGCATTCAGTGAAGCATAAAAGTATATATTTATACAAACGTTCAAATACAAACTTTCACGACAGTGTGTTAATCGTCTTTTCTCGTACCTCCTACACAATATTTCTTTCCTGCGGAATTAAGAATTGTTGTGCAAATTACCATATTTTAACCCTTACCGAACGTATGGATCAAAGGGGTACCTAATCTATTTTCTGTCGCACAATTTTGGTCGCCGTATTTTAAATAATTTGACATTCGGAAAGCAACCAACCCATAAACTATCTTACGACAGCCATACGCGTTCCGGAAATCCTTTAAGGAAAAACTGTTCAGTCGTGGTCTGATGGAATAATTGAATGGCCAATTTTCGACACCCGACCCCTCCATAGAACCTTTTTGTTGTTTCAATAATGTAAAATTAATTGCTCCAATTATCGTAACACTCGATGAACCGAAGTGGTTATGTGACAAATTAATTATTCATTTATTCATGTAAAATTAATGAATCGCCAATGTTGTCTGCTGCTTCCATCATTTATTAAAATAAAATGGTTCAATGCCCTAAATGTCAAAACATTATTTTTAACAAGATTTCTTACACATTATATACGGCAAAAAAACTAGTTCTGTCACCATTTGACGGAGGCGGCACAGTGTGTGGGATAACGTGTTAATTGTCCGAACCACAATATTGATAATGTTATGCGTGTTACAAGATAGAAGATAAAACCAATATCTTGTAGATGTGTAATTAAGTAATATCATTTGATGTGGAGGAATAAATTAAAAAAAATCATTAACAGCTTTTTGCATTAATGCGTGAATAAATAACTGCACTGCTTGAATGTTTATTGCACTGAATAGCTGCCGGTATAGCCTATAATAATATTATAGTAATTGAAAGTCAGCAGTCAAAGTTGTGAGATTCAATAAGTCAAGAGTAAAATATGTAGTTCTTTTTTTGTTACAAAAAATGATGAACTATATTTTTTGATTAAAACTGTAGCTTGTTTAAAAATACCAGCTTTACTCTCGTCTCTCAACTATCGAAGAAGAGTGCAAAATTTTATACACAGTCGCGGAATTGAAGATACGTTATTTGTAGAGAATTTGAAAACTGACAATTTAAAAAGAAAGTTCACATAATGAACATTCCGAACTTTCCAAGTGAAGTTAAAAGAGGGTAGGTAATACTCGTATGTGTTACACGGCTCTAATGTATGCAATTATTTTTTTGCACGACTCCCTATAATATATTAACTGCTTTCCATGTTCGTATAGAAGAGGTCGCGAAATAACACATTTAACAATATAGCGTCGTAAAGTTGCGTTGTGAAAAATAAAGCCAGTAGTTGTATCACCATTCCCCGTACTACATCATAGTCAAACCGTATGAGAATTGAACGCAGCACACAATCAGAAGTGATCTTGCTCAAAATTGAACTGTCAAAAACTTTGAAGATTTGGTGAAAACCAGCTAGAGATACGTGCAAAAAATGGGTACCATGTATCTTGTTCGTAATGATATTATGACTCGAGTGACTGTTAAAACTCACTGTTGCTCGTTTTTAGGGTTCCGTACTCAAAGTGTGCCAACGAAAACCCTATTACTAAGGCTCCGCTGTTTGGTTGTCCGTCCGTCTGTCACAGAATTGTATCTTTCGAACCGCAATAGGTAGACACTTGAAATTTTCACAAAAAATACTAGTAGTATAGCACATACTGAGTACCTACATTCTAATTCCGTACAAATATGTCAAATTTCCGAAATGGCGCAGCCAGATCGCTCTATAGACAAACCTACGCGCTAATGTAGCGACAAAATATGACTACGAACACACTGCTAGTTTTTTTTTTCAGAATATATAATGATGAACTGTGCACATAATTTGTATTGAACACAAAGACATGTAATGAAATCATAACGTGGTATGTACTTAGTATACATATATGTTTCATCATCAGAGGCGTCTTTCATCTGAAGTCGAGGCATATTTATTTATTTATTTATTTACTAAACTAGTCAATACTATGACTAAATTATGAGTGTGGTGGTGGTATATAATCACGGCTCATTTCAACTAAGAAACTGTTTTGATACTTATCTAAATTCTGAACGAATTCAGAGGAAAACAAAACATTGTTGAGCGTCGCGACTCGCGGTGTTAAACGCCCAGATCTCCCCGAATTACACGCCTATTGGTGCACTTTTCGCCGATAGGAAAATTTTAATTTTCGGTAAATTACGACCGTCAGCCTTGAGAAACCAGAATTAGGCAAGTTTGCTCAGCTCAAAATGAATATAGCTTCTCTAATTTTCAAGATAGCGTAATAACGGAGAGATTAATAGACCGAACTAGATAATTACTGAACTAAAAGTGGGTTTCTTCCCTTTATAGTGTTTGGATTAATTCAAACGACGGGAGGTTCGGTCCTGTCTTTCTGCCATCGACCTTGGATTTATTACCACGCGCGCATTAAAGCGATTCGTTATAATCGAGTAGGCCGCCGTTACACACACGGGGATACGTCGATGTTTGCTGCCGCCATTATCATAGGCGCCGATTACGGCTGAAGAGGAACTCCCGAAACAATTCCTACATAATATGCTCACTTAAAATGTTAAAACCGCCAAACTGTACGAACGCCATTTGTCAAACATTGGCGGCAATGACACGTTGTTCAGATTAGGTAATTCGTTAATTTAGTCCACTTATTAATTATAGAACATCAGCCATAAAATATACTAAATCAAATAAACTATTGTATATTTCCAACTATATTACGCCATAAGAAGTACATATTATGTTGTAAAAGAGTTCGCTTGAAGAGATGACGAGAGATGGGAGGGGGAGACAGAGAGGGAGAGATATATTGTAAATTAGACGCTCAACAACTCGTTTCATTAGCGCCACCTCCGAAAACTAACTTAAAGGGAAATTTTCAAATTTTTTTATTTTTATGGTATTTCGAGCGTACCTAACTCACCACTACAAAACTAATATTTAAGCTCGTCTTTATACATAAAAATCCCATGTCACGATGTTCGGCCACGCTAATATCCGAAACCGCTCAACCAATTTCAATGAAATTTTGTAAACGTGTATTGTTTGGTCGAACTCGAGAGATAGGACGGTTTTAGACTTCACTACAGTAACCTGTTGTTGCAATGCCCTGTTCATCACACTACTTACTGTAGTTGATAGCAAGTGGAGCGCAGCCCCGCGAGGAAAGCCGAAGGCTCCACTACTGCTGTCGTTTCTGAGTTTCATCTCAATCGCGTGTGAAGCCGCGGGTAGCGGCTAGTATTATAATAAAATAGTTTAACTTAATTCATTTATATCTATATATAGTACTTCCCTAAGCTATATAAATAATATGCATATCATTTTAAAGAGAACGCATTTAACCCTATCTGTTTAAGAGCATTCAAATTGCAAATGGGAATCTTTCCGTATGTCGCCGCCTATGGGCATCGTTTAAATACACAGATAGTATTCTTATGAATGATAATTAAATCTTTCCTGGACGCCTCTTTTAACGGGAAACGAGTAGGACGACGGGTGAAGGATTTTACGGGTCGTCTATCGTTGAGTGTGCATTGTGTATCGTAGATATTTTTTCTGATACTTCCGATGTCTCTTCTCACTTAATTTGAAGAAAAAATTGTTCGAAAACCCAGCGTAAATACTGATTCTTACAATTAATGATGTCGAACACGCTTTTAGTGTATTTGCAGCCATTTCAGGCATACTCGTGAACACACAACACTGCACCCCTCCCCTCCCTCCAGTGTAAATGTGGGATACGCTGTCGGAATGTTTATATATACTTGTTATTAAATATTATCGACTCGTCTTTCTATTTGTTGTACAAATACAACTCTTCCATTACACTGAGCAATAAAAAATAAAATGTGTCGGCGATTCCCAATTTCCGATTGTAGTGCACCGGAAAAGTCGCCAAAACTGACGAAAAATACACTCTATAATACATTACCGAGTATTTTTCGTCAATTCTGGCGACTCTTCCGGTGCACTAGAATAGTGGATAGCCAACATTATGCTTATATAAAGTGTCCTCCTCTTCATGGAAAAATGTTTGTTGCAATATTCTGTTTGGATTTTACTATCAAGTGCAACGATATTTTTCCTATTAGCTAATCATGCGAGCTAACTAGAAAATTCAGGCCAATATTACAAACTGCAAAGCAGGAAATATGTAACAATATGTGAAAGAAAGAGACGCGCTTATAGTGTTCATTCCCACAGATTGCGTTGTTGTAATCACTAATCAGTGTATTGTCGTCATGTAGGCATACGTGTCGAGATATTATGCCGACAGACAGACAACACAATATTGATAATTATTAACCCCTCTTGGTATGCGCATAATTCAGTACGAGATTTAGTGTATTCAGTGGGGCGGGTATTTTTTCTTATTCTTAAGGCAACTGACTGCTATATGGTCATAACTTATTTTGGGAAGAAGGTCAGTTTCGAGAGACGAACTATATATTTCGACATATTTTATTTGCCAAACTTTCGCCCCAAGATTTGGCGACCCAACTATACGGATAGTATATTGTATTGTATGATTTTAAAGCAACTGCGCGAATGGCCGACTCACACACGAGACTCGATTCCAATATTCGCATGACGCCTGTATTTCAGCGCTTTTACAGCATCTACGGACCGACGAGACGCGATGTTACGATACAACTTACAGAAATTTACTAATCTAATCTAGCGTTTGGCGGTCAAACACCCACAAATTTGAGTTTCAGATAATTATCAGAAAATAAGATATGATGGCTTCTTTCAGAAATGAAAAATACACTGCTGAATGATCCACGTTCTCTTAATGAAATTAGGTTTATGAATAGAGTATAAATTTTTGTGTTACCATTATTACAAGTATTTTATAATTAAATATTTATTGAATATTAATTTAAACAACCTATACAGCGAAGTACCTTTACCCGTTCTCTCAAAACACATCTCTTGTATAGTAGAAGTACATTTGCAAATCCCACGTGAAAAAGATATTATAATACATATGTGTAACAAAAGAGTTACGTTTCCATAAAAAAGAAAATGATCACCGTTACGCTGACAGTGCAGTGGACACACACGGAAAGAACAAGACGAGATCGTGTGCATTTGCATAAAACTATAATCTATCTATCTATCTATCTATCTATCTATCTTTTCCACGTAAATGTCTAACCTGAACACTGAAAATGAAACTGAGATTGTACACGCGATGACCATTGCAGAATATTCGGTTTTAATTTTTGTTTGAAACGCAGGTTTAAATCCAATATCACTCACTTAAACGATAATATAGTGCCCAAAAAAAAAACCTATACCCTCTTTTGACCCGTTATTAGGGGTAGAATTTCAAAAGACTGGTCATAGTTGCCTACATTAAAGAAGTTTTCTGTTTAAAAAATTTCACATTCCATAGGTTTTGGATTGGGCATAATAGATGAATGACACAGAGATGCCCTTATTTTTAAGTATATAGAACTTAGAATGTGCAATTTGTGCTGACTTTTTGTATCCAACTTCTCTGGCTATGCAAATAAATTATTATTATTATTAATATTAGGAAAAATCAGGTGAAAAGACCAATTTTTAGGTACGTTTTTATTCGATGTACGACGTTTCGTCGGTATTATTCCGACTTCTTCGAGTATCTCGAAAATTTAGTTAAAATTTAAGTCATACCAATATTTTTTAAAATAAAATAATGAATTATTAGCGTCAACTGATTAATTAATATGAAAATAATATTTTCAATAATTTAAAGTTTAAATTATTGAAAATATTATAAATTTCATATTAATTAATCAGTTGACGCTAATAATTCATTATTTTATTTTAAAAAATATTGGTATGACTTATATTTTAACTAAATTTTCCAGATACTCGAAGAAGTCGGAATAATACCGACGAAACGTCGTACATCGAATAAAAACGTACCTAAAAATTGGTCTTTTCACCTGATCCTTTTTATTAGTGTATTTGCCATATGGCAACATACACTATTGGCGTCGGTCGGATGGCGGGACCTAGGGGTCGGACCAAAATTTCTCGACGTTTCATAACCTCCTAAACACTTTGGCACCATTTTTAAAAATGTTTATATATATATGTATATATATATATACGTATATATATATATATATATATATATATATATATATATATATATATGTGTGTGTGCGGGCAATAACTTTCGAAGGAGTTAATTGATTTCAACTAAATTTGGACCACGTGTTGAAATCCATCATCGCAAGAAGCCTATTTAAAATAGGCCCAATCTGACTATTTTAAGGGTAGTTTTTAGGGGTTGCAAAATGTTTTTGGGCCCCAAAATACCGAAAAAATTCTCCGAATCGTTTCAAAATTGAAATTTAACCCTCTGGTAGTAATTGAAAAGTGTCCTTAAAATTTTAATAAAATCGATCCTACAGGACCGGATTTAAAAATTTTAAGAAAGACTAGTTTGCAGATTGTGAATTATTTACTGAAAGGTGTATATAACTTGGTATAGAGGTTCGGTTAATAATAATATTGCAATTAAGAAAAAAAAGTGTTATTTTAAGGGGTGTATTAAGGAGTCAAATTTTTTATTTTGCTCAAAAACCGAGTTAAATTAACCAACTAAGTTCGCATAATAAAGCCACACTCGCTGTATTAGCAAATACACTATATTGTCGGCAGGGTTTCGGCACTGCGACCCGGGTTTTTATTTAATTATTATTAATGTCATTTTAGTATCACAAAAATTAACTTCAATCTTAATTGATATCCTACGTTAATTGATACGAACGTTGTGGTCTAATTAGGAAGCTCATTCTTTGCGAACGCTATTCTAAAAAATGCTTTAATTACACTTATTTAGTAGTTGTCATAATTTTACTGTTAAATAGCCGTAAATATTAAAATTAGAAAGTATTGTAAAAACTAACAATTTTTATGCAAATTTCTGTCTGCTTAGTCACGACAAGAGAAATATTTAAAAGTATTTTCTAAAATTTAAATTTTGTATACTATACAAAGTATAATATAATATTACTAGTCGCCACCCGCGACTTTGCATGCGATTGAAATGTAAGAATGTTATATAGCTTTTTCCCGCGGCGATTTTATTTCGCTATAAAACTTGAAGAACCAATGTTGCCACACTTCGTGACCTCTGTCATTAAATCATAATATGTAATTTTTTGTTAATTAAATAATTAGTTAATTATTAGAATCATTTTTCAATTTTTTTCACCATAGTATTATAATATACAATTATTGAACAATGCTATATTAATTATGTTTTTACTTCTTGGCTACATAATTATTATGTGTTCGCAATTCCTAGTTAATTTAGATTAAAGATTTCCAATTAATATGTAATATCAGATAAGTAGAAATTAGTAATTCATCAATTCGTAGCATTTTTGTTTAAACATAAAACAAAAAAAAAAACAACTGCATCAATTTTGATAAAATTTGGTTTGAATCATACTTGTTAACGTTTCAATTGATTGGCAGTTGACACCCCTAACGTAATCGATAAACAAGTTTCTGTTTGCGAAATTCCGTGCTAGAAAGAAATAACCATGTACGTACGACATACATTTCTTTCAAAAACCGTGTAAAAATACTGTAGTTACATTGAAACACAAAAATATGTTAAAATTTTTAATATCTATTTTCGGAGCCTTTATTTAAAATCGAGTCGGATATGAACTTTTGACAACTGGTCTGTTTTCTTGAAGAGAATGGCAATTTATAGGGAAAAACAATCACATGAAGTGCTCAAAATGGTTATTATTGACTTCCCGGAAACATGCTGGGCTATTTTGAAAATGTTGACATGACGTTTCAGAGCATAACTGGTCGAAAGACTTTAATTTTGGCACGAATTCTCTCTTTCATACCATTTTACTCTTTAAACAAACTCACAAAAAGTGTAGCAGGGTGAGATCGAGGGAGCGGGCGAGCCATTCAATACGTTCCCTTAAAGACCGCATTGCACATTTATCCAGCATGGACCAGCATCATGTCGCACACCTGAACACCACAAACCGCGGCTATTTGAAATGAATTACCGTGGTTATTTACCCTCTTATATCACTATTTTTTTCATACGTTGTATGTTAATTTTATATTTCTAAAACTTTATATCTCAAAAGAATATCTCATAAAATTCCGAAGTATCTAAGATTCTATAGCAAATACAATGCCCTAAACCAAACTTACTATACTATACGGCGTACTGAAATGATTATTTTCACCAAAAAATATAATTTCTAAGCACCTGAATTCCAATTTATTGAACCAGCTCTTGATTACGCGAGTCTTTCACCATTAGATGCAGATAATTCATTGTGTTGAGTGAATTCTGGATTTAGTTTACGTTATCACACAGTAAAGGCCGCGCTATTACCTATAATACCATCATATTACCATTAAACCTACCTACTTATTATTATCATGTGTGGAAAAAAGTTGGTAAAATAAACTTGCTCGATTTAGATTTTAGAGCAACGGAATGGTAGTGTTGTTAATTTATGACTTATGTGAATAATTCGACGAACAATTCACTGCCTAACGATACTGCTCGCACTAACTGACGTGCAGTCTCTACAATTTGCCAAGCCAACTCAAATACCCTATAGAGTTAGACTATAGTTACGCCACTGATTACAATATAGTTTCCAAGAACCACGGTATTCCCATATATCCATTTTAAAAAAAGCATAAATCATGACATTTTTGTTAGTTTGTTATTAGGTTATCGACGAAAAACAATGATAAAGAAATAAATAATTTACCATTGTCCTATAAAGTTAACTCGGCTTTGTCATTACGTCACAATAGGTATGTTGAATCACAAAAAAAATGTAATAAACACTGCACTATCATTTGTTTTAAAAGACCTATTAGAATAAATTATTTTACGCTGAATAACTCAATTTTCACATAAAAAATACGTAAATTATTGTTGTAAACACACATTATTAAATCATTATATTCCTACGACTGACAAATCAGTATTTTTTTAACAGAAATAATTGTTATGAGTAAAATATTTAGGTATATGGCATTAAATTGTACTATTCTTATTATTAAACTAAAAAAAATGTACACTTCAATGAAACAAAATAAAACACAGCACACTGTTTAACGGTTATTCACGTATTTATAAACAATCGAAACACAAGTTTTTCATCTGAAACGACAGACTGGCATTCGGCTGCACTGCAATATTGTTATCTGTGACGGTCAATTGTCAAATAAAAACGTTTAATGGGAAAATGTTTTTCATACGGAAAAACACATAGCACACTGCGTGATGACATTTTCTCATGACATTCTCTCCCTCTTTCTTATTGTATAGGGTGAAATGCCGGGATCGATAATTTGTATGAGAGAGAGAGAGAGAAAGAGAGATGCAGATGTGTATCACGGGTGGCTGTGTGAGTCAGACAAGCCGCACATGCGTTGCCCGCTTCGTTCCTCGACATCGACTGTCGTCTGTTTGTGCCATAGGTTTGTGCACGCCGCGGTAACTGGTAACGCGCCTCTATCAGAGGCCAGCCAGAGCCTCTGTCTGTCTATTGCATCTCTTTGCCAAGATTAGATTCAGTGACAAAAGTGATTGAGTCGGCTCAATTTGTTAAATTGAACGAATGTCAAGAACGCTTTATCGCTAGGCGGCTAGACAAAAAATTATTACCTATTCAATAATATTGTGAATTTGTGTTTACTAATTTGTATTGATTGAAAAAAAAACGGTACCAAAAAAAATATAACCGTATCTACAGAACCATTTGAGTTGCGAGTTACGATCGGCTAGCGAAATATTTCGCTGTTGGACGCAAATCACAAAAAATATAACTACAATAATAGCCCGAACTTACGCGCTAGGTGGGACCAAGCAATAACCGTGTAAGTCGAACTTTTTTTTTTACATTTGTTTTTGTTGCAAAAACAAATGTAAAAAAACTCGGGTCGCAGTGCTAAACCCTGCCGACAATATAGTGTATTTGCTAATACAGGCAGTCTGTAAATAAAAAATTAAACCCCTTAATACACCCCATCAGAATATATTTTTTTAATTGCAATATTATTATCAATCTAACGTCTACACCGAAATAAATACACCCTTTAGAAAATAAGTTACTATCTGCAAAGTAGTGTTTTTAAAAAATTTTTAAGTCCGGTCCTATCGGACCGATATTAAAATTTTAGGAGCATCTTTTAATTAATTGATATTAAAGGACCAAAATTCAATTTTGAAACAATTCTGATATTTATTTTTTTTGTATTTTTGGGCAATAAAACATTTATCAGCCTCTAAAAACCACCCTTAAAATGCTCGGAATCAACCCATTTTAAATAGGCATGGTGCGGAGATGGATTCTAACACGTGGACCAAATTTCGTTTAAATCTGTGGAGATTTTAAAAAACGGTGCCAAATTGTTGAGGAAACGTCGATAAATTTTGGTCCGATCCCTAGGTCCCGCCATCTGACCTAGAGAGTAGAGAGAACAGCTTCGCCGAAAAAAGAATTCAGATCTAAATGGACGAGTTAGGTACCTATTTATTTATAATGGAAAAGATGAAAACTTGCCGTGAAAGCTTGGCACCCATTCAGATCTCAGTTCTTTTTTCGACGAAGTTGGTCTCTAGGTACCGAGAGCTTGACCCCTTTTTACATAATATTTAAATATGTCTCATATATAAAACACCTTGGTTTTTAATTATTCGGCCTGACAGGTGTTTAATTTTCGTTATCCATAATTACCAGCACAGTGTTCGGGTAAATATTATAATTATTGATAGACGAAAACAAAAAGCCTATTTGACATGATAGATTCGATTCACGTTTACAGTTTATTTACACGTTTCGTTCAATGTCACGTTTCGTCACTTCGTGACTCCGTCTCTGTTTGGCCCGTCAAGTCGACGCGGACGGACGTCTTGCTAGTTGCTCTTGCGAAAGTTGCAATGCATGCCAGTGGAAGTGGAAGTGGAAGTGGGAGACGCCTCTCTCTATGTTACGTATAGCAATAATATTAGATTGTTGGGTGTTGTCGATGATTGTTGGTTAAAATGTTAAATGAGTTCGGGTTGATCAGAGGTTGATTACGGAACCAATGCGGTATCTACGGACAAAAGACAAAACTGGCTCTGACGATTTTGTATGTTTTTTTCCATTTTTTAAGAAAGATTTTTTAACACTAACTTAAAGTATCAACTTTGCGCGACTTTATTAAATTTAAAGAGCATTTTAAAACGGTATAATACAATACAATATTAATCCTTCCGTGAGTTTCTACTACCTATATCAACAGTTTACTTTTAGCAATTATAAAAGGGAAACGTGTATGAGAATCGAAATACCTACATTGCTAATCGGGGCTGCTAACCAAAACTGCATTCATAGGCGTGATTAATTTAATTAAACATTATTCTGTTTACAATTTGACGGTGGTTGACGCTACTAAATGGAGGGGGGCTTAGGAAATAGGTAAATCGCAGCTGTTATTTAAAGCAATTTAACACCTACGTGTAGTATCTAAGTAATATCTCCAAAACTACTACCCGATTTAAATTCTTTTTGCGTTAAGCTAGGCATTTTTCAACTAGGTGGCAGTGAAAGAACCATCGAAATTGGTCGATTCATTTTTTACTTAAAATGGTTCGGTAGTTTTTTTCTAGTTTAGTAATCAATTAATATCATGAAAGAAATCGGTTAAACACGTAGTACAAACTACGTATTGCAAAGCCATTAAAAAGTGATAAAATAACACTTTTTATAAAAAATGAACTTGCTTTAAAAAAAGAATTAATTAAATTTTGAGATCACTACGAATTTTAATAAAAGTATTTTAAAAGTGTTAATAATACAATGGCACAGATCTCAAAATTTAGTGGTTCTTTTGAAAGTGGTTCAATTTTTGTTTAGAAAACATTTTTTTGGTATATACTTTGTCCAGAGTTAGACTGCAGTCTGAACTGTAAATAGTGATTGTTTGACAAGTGCGATGTCAAAACTCATATTATTATTATAGACGCCGATGACCTTAGATGTTGAGCGTCTATAATCCACAATCTCTCTCCTCTCTCTCAAACGTCATACAAATATACAACTTATGTTAAGCAGCGATGTCGGGTTTAGAGTTATTTCTCTGAGTTCTCGCATACTGTAAAGTGTATGTATTACGTATAGGTACATATACCTATATCGTATATTCTTACCTCCCCTGTATCTTCGTCTCTTGCGTCGCGGCGGCTTCTTCCCATTCCTGTAACAGCTATTTTCCTTATCGTTGTCTGTACGCGGGATATTCTCTTTGCCTGACGTCATCTCAATTAGTTTCATCATACAGCACATAAACACCACCAACATATCCGACCGAGTCATTCATTCAACGTCACCCACATATGTATAGGTATCTACTACAAAATTACCCGCTCCTACCTAACACTTTTAGCGCTTAACTAAACAAAAACAGAACAAAAAAATCACACCGAACACTTTACTACGTCTTAATATCAAAACTTATAAAACAAGTTACAAAATTTTTAATATAAAACTTATTATTTTTATATCAGAAATGAATGAAGTCACTAAATTTGTACATATATATGTATATAGTACTTAATGAGTGTATCACATGTTTGAAAGTTATCGTCACCACAATAATTTATCACCAAAGCGTTATATTATAGGTATCACTAATTAAATTGTCACTATCAAAACATTTAAAAATTAAAAATTGACAAAATTTAAACACTGATTAAAGCCTTTTTAATTCGAAATGAAAAATGTAAAGTCAAATAAATTTCCGAACAAATATCTACTTTCAATAATATATTATATTTTCATTTTGAAGTATTAATCAGTATAGAGTCATTGAGTGACTGATAAACAACAACTGATAAGAGTGTATAAAATATATAATATATGAGATATTTATTATCAGAATTTATAAATTTTATGTTGCAGTATGGAAGACATATTGTATGCAGAATTTTGCATCACTTATAATATTTAACAACCAGGAGCAAAATAAACAGATTCTCGCGGGTTTTGCTAGCATGCTCATAACAGTCAGTGACAATACAAAGTATACTACAGCAGTGACTTTTGAGGAGAGCTCGTCAGTCTACATTTCAATATTACCTCATATAAATACTGCAGGTACACTTTTTGTGTTAATTTTTCGAATAAAAGAGCGGGCTCATATCGAAATTCTCTAACGTAAAAATTTAAACTGTTGAGAAGCAACTGAATATGATTTTTACTCCAAATTAATTCTAGCATCGTAAATCGTATTAAAATTGATAAAATAATTTAGTTGTCGTTGTAATTAGACACATGGACAGATATTTTTCAATAATATGAAATAGACTGTGGATAATTTAAAATAACGTAAAAATAGTGTTTTAAAAATATTTCTTAATTAACGTCGACGCATAGTAGGTATAATATAATGAAATATTTGAATCGTTAGTCATTTAACTGTTTTGGTATAATGTGGAATATACCTACATATGTATATAATAGTACATGTTAAGTTACTAAGTACCTAGTTTTATTTATCTGATTTTTGTTCGCGTTTTGATATGAACAATAGCTTACTCACGGCAGTTATTTCAAAACAGAAATGAATTTTTTATTTTTAAGTAAAATACGTCACTACGTGTTAGTCTGCCTTCGGTTGCGGTCTATACTAAAAATTAGTGCCGTAACTATGATTCATTTGCACCAAAAGCAATGAACACCACACGTGCCAAATCTGAAATTTTCCTATACTTCTCTTATAAATCATTTTTTTTTAATTCTATAAATTTGTAGAGAGCGGCATGTTGGGAATAGTAAAAAAAAAAGTCAATACTGAATACACCTTTTAATCACAATTAGTTAACTACTATATTTACTTATATATCATTTTTAGATTACTTTATTGTTTGACTTTCAGTTCATAGCCGTTACTAAAAAATCTACTTGCGACATTATACACAAATAATAATATCAAGTCATGTCCATTTTATAATTTAAGCACATTCCATTCCTCCTACTGCTCATCTCAAAATGTCCACAGTTTTTATTATCTGGCATAACCTTATACTTAAACGAAAACAAAATAGGTGATTGTCCGTTAAAACAAAAAGTAGCGTGATTTTTAATTTGTCCGCGCGTCCGTTTTTGTTAAACAATTGAACAGCACCAAAACGAACAGGTCACGTTATTTGTTTGAATATTGTAATAAAAAAAGAAAACTAAAAGCGCGGGTCGCGACTCTACTGTTAAACAATCTCAAACAGCAATGGCGGATAATAGGATAGAAGAGTTAAATTTGTTGCACACGACACCACAGGACGCTGTTTATTATTGAAACGACGCTCGTTGCGTTGTTCTAATCACAGACAAGATTCATCTCTCTTCATCTCATTTAATAACAAATAAAGCATGGTTCAACATATGTGCAACGTCGACTCTTATCCGCAAGAGCCGGGACAAAAAAAAAACGAAAACAGTCAATTACAAACATTATTTAAAACTGTGTTGCTGCAATCAAAGACGTACGATGCAGATCTACATTTAATATAATTTATATAACATTATTATATATACAGTGTTTCGACAATCAAATCGGTTTTTAAAATTTAAACACACACTGTATGAATGTTGTAGATGAAAAACGCAATAAAAAAATATAGAGCTTCTATATTTAAGCTTTTTTTTATCTGTTTCTATAGATTTTTGTCCACGGCCTCGCTCTCACGCACGTCAATTGGTTCGTAAATTTGTTCGAATAAATAAAAAAAAAAACCCTCTTTTATCCAAAAAGCCGCCGAAAATAATACAATTTTGAGGTCGGCGTCAATTTATTTATATTGTTGAAAAACAATTGAGGCCGACCTCAAAATTTTATTACTTTTATCTTTTTAGTTGCTTTCTTGAAAGAAAAGGTGAGTAAAAGTAAGCTACCTAGGGATATACGTCCAATTTGGATGGAGTTTTTAGAAAAATATAGGGTTCAAAGTAATATTATTATAACATTAGAAATTTATTCTTGACAGAAAATAATACAACGCTGTTGTTTATATTGCGTTTCCATGGCTCTGTCGTAACGCTTTTTCGTTTCATGTAGGTGCCGCATAGCAAGATTCACTTCAAAAAACTCAGTTTTGAGTCACAGAGAAAGTATGTGTGAATGCTGGATGGTGTTCTTATGTGGCGTGTTTTGATAGATATTTTGTTGATGGAGTTTTACAACTATGACGCTGTGGGTAAAGGATTGTGGGAGGCTTTGACTTTTGAGAAGACAGTTTGTCGTTTCTTAAATTCGTCGTCGTTACGCGCGCTGAGATCTGTTAATTCTTAAATAGAATATTCCTAAAATAATCGTCATGACTCTCTGTGTAGTCGTATTTAAGCAAGCGCGCATGTGTAGCATGTGAAAACACAAACATATTTTGTAAATGCACATTATACAAGGTGTTTCATAAAAAAACATCCCGATCTATAGCTCCGCATCTTATTGTTTAATTTCAAAAAACAAAGAAAAACAGACTGTGTATTTTACACTACAAACTACAGAAGTAAAACTGGTATAATTAAAAAAATAAAAATATTAATAATAAAAACTCGGATCCCGTGACAAAACCCTGCCGACAATATAGAGTATTTGTTAATACAGACAGTGTGACTTTATTATACGAATTTGTGTTTGTTTTTGGAGAGAACAAAAAATTTAACCCCTTAATACACCCCTTAAAATAGTATTTTTTCTTAATTTCAATATTTCGTCTCTGTTTTATCAATTCATCATCTGCACAAAATTATCTATCTCTTGCAGAACCTTCAGTAAGTATAATTCTCTATCCGCAAACAAGTGTTTTTATAAAATTTATAAGTCCATTCCTGTCGAACCGATCTTATAAAAGCTTTAGGAGCACCTTTTAATTGATATCAAGAGGTTAAATTTCACTGTTGAAATTTGAATCTATTCCGAGAATATTTTCGGTGTTTTTGGGCCCCAAAACAATTTTCCATTCCTTGAAATGGTCCGATTCGGTCCAAATTAAATACGCTTCGTGCGGCGATGTATTCCAACACGTGGGCCAAATTCTACCTAAAAAATTGCAAATGGAGGTCCGTGTACACAAATCTTTATGTTTCTTCAATTTAGAGATAGGTACACATAATTTGATTTTCTGCAATATTTTGGCAAAACAGTTTCTTGTTAGTAATTGCGTCAATTCGAGCGACATAAAACAAATATCATGTAGGTAAATACTTCATTTTGTTTTTGACTTATTTCGTTCAAAATAAAACATAGGTTAATTTTGTTTGGTCGGTGATGCATCGCCCCACATAAAACACGGGACTAAAGAAAAATGAGAAAAACTATTCGCCTAGCAGAATTCGTTGAGCAACGAAATCGAAAAGTTCATACAATAAATACTAAATAGTACAGAAAACGATGTTTTTCTTTGCTGACACGCAAACCAATTTAGGTATATAACAACCCAGCGTACATGCGTAATCAACCGTAGTATTTTATGCTTCATTGCAACCGTATCCCTTCGTCGTGGGCTTTATCGTCATTTTTTACTTATGTTAGATTAAAATGTACATTATTGAAAAAAAAATTGCTTGTCAACCGAGTTTAATAGTTGGGTATTACTTCGCATGCGACAGACAGTGTTGGCGCTTTCCATTGAATCGAAAAATAGACTATTCAGTATTCAGTGCTGAGAATGCATTCACCAATATAAAATTACTGAGCAGAACTACCGGTGCTGCTTTCTTTAATTAAGTATAAGACAGTGGTGTAAAAGCTCGCGCTAACAGTGCTTTGATGTTGGTTTTCCCGGTGACGTGGCGCTACGTGTAATTATGGTGGAGATGGATGTTATATTGATTATTATTATAACGCGGCACATTGTTAAAACCTTAGAATATTTACAATGGACGACGACAGTGAAACGCACGGCTGCTCAAACTGTAGCCCAACATCAGCTCTTGTCACTGCGCTTGTGTAGTTGTGTGCTTAGGTCTAGAGTCTAGACTCTAGAGACTCTAATAAGAGCCCTAAGCTGTTCCTGATTGGTTCCTTCGATCCGCAATTTTTTTTTGCCAAAATCGAATTGCACATACTTAGCTCTGTCGTATTTTCTGATTGCTTTCTAGGTAACGTCATTATTAACTTTCCAGTACATTGAAAAGCTATCGTAATGGGTCCGAAAATCGAAATCAAAACTTTTAATAAATTTTTATGTTTCAAAGTCACTACACTATTGTTACACTATTTTTGAGAAGACCTCTGTCTCTCTCTCTCTCTCTCTCTCCTTGAGTGTGTCCGTGATCATTTCTTTCTAAGACGAAATCTTGAGAATACGACTATAAGTTAGGGCGCCAATCGACGCGTATTAAGGTAAATGTGATCTGAATGATTTTTGATGACATTTGGTCGACTAAAGTTGGCAACACGTAAAAAATATGAAAATTTGAAACTGGTATTTCTGTATTTTTGAGTTTACAATATGTATTAAAGTTAAAAATCGCACTACAAGTTCAGAGGAAATTTATTTTTATGAAATTGTAAAATTATACGTAAATGATTAGAATTATTGTAAAAGTACGGATTCTTAAAAAGTAATGGAATTAAAACTTACCCTTGTAAAGTCTCACATATCCTTTAGTGTCGCTCATTATTAGCTGCAAAAAATAAAAAATAAATTTTTAATTATTTTTAATAGCTTCTCTGTCAGTGAAATAAAGAGTTAAATTGGGCTTTTGAATTAAAAAAAAACTACTAAATTTTTTACAGTTAATATCGAAAAACGTAAAGGAAAAAAACACAGATAAAATTAATTAATTAAAATATATAATACTTTATAAAATACTAGCGGCCCGGTTCGGGTTACACAGGTTGAAAATTTGATATAATATTTTGCCCGTGATGTATTATTATTATTCATGGTTTGATGGTTATATCGGCAGGCAATAGCTCAGTCAAATTCATTATTATAAAAACCGTTCCTCTCCCCGTTCGGATGGTTTTGTACTTGAGAAATTTCAGAGATACTGCAGCATAACCTCCTGATGCGAATGACGATTTACACCCTCGCGTTCATGCCTTGAGCTGATGCGAATTTATAGATAATTGTTCGATTCTAACAATGCATGAAGACCTACTCAATCATACCTACTTATTTCGGGTTTGTAACTATCGGGTTTGCAAACTATCGGAAAAAGGCGATTTTTATAACTTTCCTTTTTACCTCGTTTCCAGCCAATTGGGTGACAGGATCATTCCAATATTGATTTTTAACATATTATAATACAGTAATAACCAATAAATAACATAACATTTCTATTAACGCGTGCGGTGACGCGGGTAACAGCTACTAATAAATATATTATAATATTTGGTATTCATTTGCATGGTAACGCATGTTAAAATGGTTTCACGCATATGTAAAAATTAACCGAAGGATGCTTGTCAGCTCTACCTGTAACTAATTTCTCAGTTAAGTTCTCTTGACAGATTTTCACAACAAAAGAACAACTATTTTTAGTGTATTTGCCATAAGGCAACATACACTATTGGCGTCGGTCGGATGGCGGGACCTAGGGGTCGGACCAAAATTTCTCGACGTTTCATAACCTCCTAAACACGTTGGCACCATTTTTAAAAATGTTTATATATATATGTATATATATATATATATGTTTATATATATATGTTTATATATATATATATATATATATGTGTGTACGCGCGATAACTTTCGAAAGAGTTAATTGATTTCAACGAAATTTGGGCCACGTGTTGAAACCCATCACCGCAAGAAGCCTATTTAAAATGGGCCTAATCGGGCTATTTTAAGGGTAGTTTTTAGGGGTTGAAAACTGTTTTTGGGCCCCAAAATACCGAAAAAATTCTCCGAATCGTTTCAAAATTGAAATTTAACCCTCTGGTAGTGATTAAAAAGTGTCCCCACAATTTTAATAAAATCAGCCCGACAGGACCGGATTTACAAATTTTATGAAAACACTAGTTTGCAGATAGTGACTTATTTATTGAAGGGTGTATTTAATTCGGTGTAGACGTTAGATTGATAATAATATTACAATTAAGAAAAAAATGTTATTTTAGGGGGTGTATTAAGGGGTTAAAGTTTTTATTTTGCCCAAAAACAAACTTAATTTCACATAATAAAAGTATAAAACCACACGGCCCTACACAAACAAATACACTACATTGGCGGCAGGGTTTTGGCACTGCGACCCGGGTTTTTATTTTTATTTTTAAAATATTTGCGTTACTGTAAAGTATAGAATAAAATTTATTTTACGAAACTTTCTTGAAGAAAAAACGATCGAAGATGTATTTGCTTATTTTTAATGAAGAGTTCATAATAATATGTTAAACTCAAACCTTTCACTTTAATGATGCGAACATTTTGTCAAAAACTTCACACCACCTTTTGTCCACCTTGGAGTTGAATTTTGAAAAATCCATTCTTTATAGATATATCATCGCGCTACTATTGAAAGGGGCGAGTGGAAAAGTTAATAAAAATCTTTTTTTTTACACACCTGTTGTTTTTGTCAGCCATAATCCGTTGGAAGAACCATATTTATCTATGTTTCTGAAACAAACAAGGATAATTAGTATAAAAGTTAAAAGAAACATTTTTGCACGACTCTTCGTAAAATAGCTGCTTTTCATACCTGTATAGCGGCAGTAAAATTATCTATTTCGCACTAAGTAGTGTCTAAAATAACACAAAAGAAATGCTATTTTACCCCAACCTACAGAGACATCAAAGTACGTAAACAATCTAAATAGATTCCAATATGGAGCGGACCTGAAGTCTCAGATACATATTATGTAAATATCATATAATAAATAATAATGTATGAAGTGAAAATCAGCTATTTTATAGAATGTAGGCGGTTAGCGCAAAAACTATAGTATGTATCTCAATTGTGATGCTTTTATGACTCGTTTAGTACATAAAACAATGCATTAGGATTTTGATCCATAAACTGCTATTATTTAGAAAGTTGGCCGAGTCCCCGAAGGATTCCGCGGTACCACCGTACAAGATCTGACACTAGATATTTTTTTCAAATCGTTTTGTAAAATCAAACACGCGTTTATTAAGTTTGCAGCGTTTCTCAAACTTTTTGCAGCGCGGCCCGGAATGAGGTTATAACATTTTTCGCGACTCACCTTATGAAAAAAAAAACCCGGGTCGCAGTGCCAAAACCCTGCCGACAATATAGTGTATTTGCTGATACAGGCAGTGTGGCTTTATTATGCGAACTTAAGTTGGTTTTTGGGCAAAATAAAAAATTTTACTCCTTAATACAGCCCTTAAAATAACATTTGTTTTCTTAATTGCAATATTATTATCAATCGAACCTCTATACCAAATTATATGCAACTTTCAGTAAATAATTCACTATCTGCAAACTAGTGATTTCATAAAATTTGTAAGTCCGGTCCTGTCGGGCCGATTTTATTAAAATTTTAGGGACACTTTTTAATTACTACCAGAGGATTAAATATCAATTTTGAAACGATTCGGAGAATTTTTTCGGTATTTTGGGCCCCAAAAACATTTTTCAACCCCTAAAAACTACCCTTAAAATGGCCCGATTGGGCCCATTTTAAATAGGCTTCGTGCGGTGATGGATTCCAACATGTGTGCCAAATTTCGTTAAAATAAATTAACTTCTTCGAAAGTTATAGCCCGCACACATATATACCTATATATATATATATATATATATATATATAAATATATATATTATATATATATATATATATATATATATATATATATATATATATATATATATATATATATATATATATATACATATATATATAAACATTTTTAAAAATGGTGGCAAAGTGTTTAGGAGGTTATGAAACGTCGAGAAATTTTGGTCCGACCCCTAGGTCCCGCCATCCGACCGACGCCAATAGTGTATGTTGCCATATGGCAAATACAGTAAAAACCATTTACTACATACAAAACAAATTTTGTTTTTTAATTGAAATCAAGTTGTTTGTTTGCTTATTTCATACACAAAAATTTGCAATTTTTTGTCGCGACCCGGCAAATTTTTTCTACGAACCGGTGCCGCGGGTCGCGACCCACACTTCGGGAAACGTTGGCATAGAGTGTATAGATTATGGACTATATATAGACTAATAGAGTGTAGATGTACTGCAACACGTGAAGTCAAATCCATGACGCCGCGTCGCGGCGCCGTGCGTCACACGCAATCACTAAAACAACCGAGCAACGTGAATCGAACAACGTGTGAAGCCCGCTCAATAATTTAACTACCTACCTCTGTGGCACAAAATATTCATTATACCTGCATATTGAAAGAGAATTATCATATACATATTATGTAATAAAAACACATCCAGACAATTCTGACTCTTTGCTGGACTGCATAAATCATTAATAAATATACTGCAATAATATTAATTCAGAAAATTAATTTGCATACAGCATTAATCTCAACATAATATACAATGCTTCTGCTCATATGATTTTATGTAAGGTGAGGTTGGACCATGAGCAATGGAGCAATGAGCACAGCCGACTGTTGTTAATTAATATTGATTTCACATACCTACTTAATACTTGTGTAAATTTATTTAATTAAGGCATGGCAACTGACAGACAAAATACTATTAGTTTGGTAAAATCGCATTAATTTTGCTTTACTTTAGGCACTGTGCGAAATGACTCATTTTACCTACTACAGACATATGAAAAGCAGCTTTTTTTATGGGGAGTCGTGTAAAAAAAATGTATTTTAAAACGAGCTAAGAACAAAATTGTTCATAAAACATAAACATAGTACCTACACCATAGATAGAAACAATACTGTTTTTACTTAGGACCTTTATAGGTATATTTATAACAGTCAAAATAGCGGAGCCGCCGACAATAACTACGCAAATTATGATAGTTTAACTTTGATAGGGAAGAAACGCCCGTCGTTAGTGTACTTGCCCACAATATGGCACGTGCACTACTGGCGTCGGTCGGATGGCGGAACCTAGAGGTCCGACCAAAATTTTCTCGACGCTTCACGTCATTCTAAACAGCTTGACGCCATTTTTGTCATTTTAAAAGTCGTTCATTTAAATTTTTATTCAAATAGCAACACTGTCAGTATCAGTTTTTTCATTACCTTAAGCTCGTGGCTTGTCATAACACAAATTTGGAGAGTTACACGATGTATCATCATCTAATTCTTAGTGATTCTTTGAGAAGTGGGCTAAGCGATTTAAAAATTCAACTTTTTAATATACCATACAACTGCTGTAAAACATACTGAATTAAAAATCTAGTAATTAAATTCAGTTATCATTTTTATTCATGAACACAAAAAATATACCTGGACTATTTTTTATTGATTGATCTAATGCGTGCCAAAAATAGTGTAATGTCAAGAAGAAACTCGTAAACGGCACGCATTTGTGCATATTAATGGTGCAGCCGCATCTGGTTGTGAATAAGAAAGAAAAAACGGAAGTAGAAATAATATAGGTATTCGAATAATATTCGAATGGTTTTTCCAAAATGTGGTCATTTCACTCAAAAATCTAGATATATAAATAGCAGGTTGAGTAAATAAATGCTCACAATTTGGTCCGCGAGCGCCAAATTATTGAACTGCGTCCGACAAAAATGTCAGATATAAGTAGTCAGTGACATGGCGTTTGGATAGGTATAAGTAAGTAACTAGTTTATCTAGTTTTCATATGCTGTTACGATTTGCTATCAATATTTCGTAGCAATACCTACTGCCATAAAACATAACACGCGGAGATAAATCATATAAAGAATAAATAAAGCAGTATAATAATTCACCTGTACAATTGACTCATGGAGTGCGCATGACCGGAACACTGTAATGTTCTGACGAATTCCATTGATGAAGAAATGGAAAACAATAATAATAACCTTTGATAAGAGCACTAAATAAACACTGAAACTTTACATTTATTTATTTATTGACAAAGTTGCACTGTTCGAATGATACGGACAATATAATTGTGATTTTTATACGCTTTAATTATAATACTGATCGAATACGGAGTCCTAAATCTCACACACGCGCGAATTACGTGATCATTTCACTGGAGAGCCGAAACCAACCCCTTCTAACAAGTTCGTACGCACACAAATAGAGGGTGCGCTCGACGACGTCGCCGCTCGGCCCCTCCCTTGCGTCATCAGTGCTGTGGGGTTGGGTTGGGTTGGGGTGGTCACCACTGGTCATGTTGGGCTGCGCGTTCAATACCGCGGCTCACTTTGTGGCAGAGCGCGCTTATTATTATTATGTAGGTAGGTTGTTTAAAATAAAAACAGATAAGTATTACATTGCAATGATTTGCATAAAAAAAGAAAGGTAAGTACCTACTGTGTGCCATTTAGTAGATCTGTTTGGTGAGCTTTGACAACGGCATTAGACTGTTCCTGCATGTACGAAAACTGTAATTATTATATTATGTTAACAATCTAAGATCATTATCAAATCAGATTGTTTGACGTATTGACAAACCAGCATTTTAATGTCTTCACTTTTAATGATTTATACATCCGCACCAGTGCGTTTCAATTTTTGCGATCGTCATGTTTCGAATTCCAAATTTCAGAATAACGCCCATAAGTACACAAGGACTTCTTTAAGATCACGACATTTCAATAAAACTTCTGGCCGAATGAAACTGAAACGACTTCGTATGCTCATAGCGCGTCACCGAGACTCCAGAATGTCTGTAAATGTTTTTTATAACATTTTAAAAGACTCTTCAAGCGCTATTTTAAAATTCAAACAAGCATTTCATCGGTTAAGAGTAATTCGCAGATTTGGAAATTTTATGTCAACAGAGATTAAGTCTAGGTTGGTTAACTCACTCATTCTTCCAGTGATCGAGTACGGTGATGTTGCATACTGGAGCTCATTAGATTTTGCCACTCGAAATAAATTACAAATTATGCAGAATGCATGTATAAGATTTATATATAATATTCCATATCGAAACCATAATTTAACACCGATAATTATTGAGCACAATTTGCTTGATATGTATCATAGGGGTTTAATGCATTTTTGCAACTTTTTAGTAAAAATGTTAAAACCTAATGAGCCCCAGTATCTACTTGCAACACTGTCTGCCAGCCAAAATCCTTACAGTCCCCGTTATGACTTATTTACATTGCCTTTATCCCGTTCATCTCAATTTCAAAAATCCTTCTCATATGTAGCCCCAAAACTCTTAAATGATATGTCCTGTTCACCAGACCTGGCAGATATTTTAAACAAAGTGTTGTTTTGGAAAGCAAACAAAATTAAAATTTTGATAACAAATTTTGTATATAAAAGACAGCTGAACACAGATAAATATCGTGTTATCGTGAGTTAATCTACCTGGATTTTATGAATGTATGTCCTAGCTTGTTATTTTTATGTATGTGTTTTTGTGACTTTGTCTACTTTGACGAGGGATAAAATTACCTATTGTATATTATTGTATGTACCGGTCAGAAAGGCAGACCAGTCTACAAAGACTGATTTCTGACCATTATTATTATTATTATTATTATTATTATTATATCTAATTCGAAGATGTGCGTGATTTTTATTATTATTTCTCATGTATGAGGAGCTGCTCCAAATTTGTCGTACAATTTCTCAATACCTCTCGCATTGCGAAAATGAAAGACAATTTCCTATGAAGCGTCATCAAAATCGATTGTTATAGGAGTTGTGTGTCGCAGCCGGGCTAAATTGTAAGAGGTTCCTAACATGGACGCCGGAAGGTAGTTTTTCGGTGGGTTAAATTCAACGTACGGAATTATCAGAGAAATTCTTCTCGCGTCTTGCACTAGCAGGACGCCAGCAGTAGGTAGGGCGATGGCCTACAAATTACGGGAGAGTATTTTTTGGTAGAAAAACATTCTCATACCCTCCCCTTCTTCCCGACAGGTCAGTTGTTACTCAACGTACGCTTTGAATCTGTTGCGGTGCCCCTGGTCCCTATTTCCCATTGGCTACACAACCCTCAAACAAACTGAATTACATTATTAGTTATTACTGTTGAACTACTGTAAACTAGTTTTGTCAAAGCGAGCCACTTTCAGACACTCAAAATTAAAGGAAAGCTTGAAAAAAATGTTTTATTTAATTTTTCGATTTTGATGAAAACCAGTTCGGAAATTATAAAAGTATTTAAATTTAAAAAATCCGAATATAGTACGTATTACATTTTTGTTCCAATCAAACATTTTTTAAAGTAGTTTTTTTTTTAAATCGTGCGACTTGAGTAGAATCGATGTGAAGAGATTTTTAAGCTGACAAAAAACTGAGTTTTCAAAATATATTATTGCAAAAAGTCAAAACGAGATAATAATGTAGGTACAGTAAGTATATTAGAAGGAATATGATTCTGGAGTTTTAAAGCCTCTTTGAATTTTCGATAAAAATTGCCAAGTTTTATGCTGATTCATTTGTTTCTTTTTACAGACTGAATAGCGCCCAGCACCCGGTATTAACGGACGTTTCGGTTGAGGTCGAGGATCAACCAAAGAATTGTTAAATGGATACTTCGACTCTTCGAACGAAACTTTGCTGAAAATAAAAAGAAAAAAAAACGGTATTGTTACAATAAGCTGCGAATATAGCGCTCACTAATAATGGCGCTATAAGGTCTAAAAAACTCACTCATAAAATCTTGAAAAATAAATTAAGTATATATATATGATTCAAATTATATCTTTATGTTAGTTCAAATAGGAAATACAAAGCCCCGAAATACAAAAATATTAAATAAAAAGATCAGGTGAAAAGACCAATTTTTTTAAGTACGTTTTTATTCAATGTAGACGTTTCGTCGGTATTATTCCGACTTCTTCATGTACCTTGAAAATTTAGTTAAAATATGTCATACTAATATTTTTTTAAATAAAATAATGAATTACAATAAAATTCAAAAAATTATTAGCGGCAAATGATGAAATTTATAATAAAATTTGACGCTAATAATTTTTTGAATTTTATTGTAATTCATTATTTTATTTAAAAAAACATTAGCATGACATATTTTAACTAAATTTTCAAGGTACATGAAGAAGTCGGAATAATACCGACGAAACGTCTACATTGAATAAAAACGTACTTAAAAAAATTGGTCTTTTCACCTGATCTTTTTATTTAATTTATTTCAAGACCTGATTTTTCCTATTATACAAAAATATGTCAGAACGTCAATATTTTTTAAGTTGTTACGGTCTTGTCACCTAATTGACTGGATTTTTTCGTATATATATAACATTTATAGTCTCGTTATAATATTGAGTTGACAGTGCAATTTTGAAAAACATAAAAATGGCTTTGGGAGTGAATTGTATCAAGATTATTGATTATTTATTGCTCAGTTTTTAACAGTAGGTATACCTTGGTATTAATGGGTCGTACGTAGTGGGTCCAGGTGCCGATGGATCTTTCCAACATAGACTGAGGTCGTTTAGCATAGATCTGACAGATGTTTTTTTTGGGAACCGCTGACCTTTCAAGAATTTACCGTAATTTTTTTTGCTTCTTGTAAACATTCTGTCAGATTCGTTGGGGGTATCATAAAACATTGTATTTGATCCTTTGAAACCTCCGGGACCGAAATGGTTTTTAATTGTTGACCCATCGCGCAAACCTGTAAAATAAAAGTTTTGAACAGCGAATTTAATCAAAGTTGAAAAAAAGAAAGCGAATACTGTGTGATATACATTTTTGTGAGCTATAGCGTTTAAAAGTAAATCGTATCAATATATTTTAATTTTATTGTTAAGACTATAATTGAAACTTACCTGTAAATAAATCATATGGCCCTCTTTTGCTTACAATTTTATTGGTCAATTTGTTGGCAACATCTTCTGGATCTTTTCGGCGGTAAATATTTGGCGGTAGACCAGGCGGAACACATTTAAATCTAGGTTTCAAACCGTCCCACTCAAAGTTTGGTTTTCTGTCTTTTTTATTTTTGACTCGTTCTTTTTCCATTTTTACATATGGATTCCCGTAAGTACCTATAAATATTAATGAAATAATTATATTAGATAATTATAATACAGCTCAAATTTATGAATCTCTGTTTTAACTTTTATTCAATATGAGATAAAGAACTTGATAAACAAATTCAAGTTGTCTATTTTATTTTTACAACAATTTATTGTATTTTCTTCTTGACTGCAAAGTCGAACGTTATTTACCAGGTGCCGGGTTTAAATATTCGAATATCTTAAATCTGTCTCGAAAGCCAAATGTAACATTTTTAAATGCATTGAAACTGACTTTGTGAAGCGTAGATTCTGGTAAATCGTGAATTCCTGGCCCCAGACCGCCTTTCATAAATCTGCGATATTTCATTATTGACTCATTTCTGTGTCCGAGGTTTTGACTGAAATCTTCGCTGTCCAAAGCTCGTGTCCAGCTGTAAAAATAACCTCTAGGTATATGTTTTGGGCCTCCTTGAATTTTTTTTTTTAATTCTACTGACAGTGGGTATACTTTCCTTCGAAAAGACTTGCTACTTCCGTGTGAAAAAGATTTGAGTTTATTTAAAAAAAATATGTGAGAACCGTGGCGACAATATATAAATTTGAAAATTAAATAATTAGCCACATTACAACATATTCCTGATGAAAAATCTAAGATAATTTTCTTTTCATATAGGTATTGATATGTAGTAGGTAGATACGCCACTGGCATTTCAGCCAGAATATAATACAGAATAATATAATATAATAGAAAACAGTCTCGCGGGTAATTGGAATAAAAATAAATCAATTTAAACACTCATTGATTGCAACGTTTCGTCTTTATTTAAATAAGACTTTTTCAAGCTTCTCAATATGTTTAAATGATAATTAAACTATGATAAAATAAGCAATTTCGCATTACAAAAAACAATTAAAAATTGAAAATTATTTTTTGTAATGCGAAATTGCTTATTATATCATAGTTTAATTATCATTTAAACATATTATTGAGAAGCTTGAATTAATTGTTTACTGGAGTGATTTCAGACAGCGGAAAAAATAGTCGTTACATAAGTATTATGTAGAGACTTAAAAATTGACATAACAAACAACTAGTTGTGATTATTTATGACATAGAAAATGTCAAAATTACTACAATAATTCATTATTACAACGTAGATTGTAATAATAAATTCTTTATTATTGCATTAGCCTTTAATCTTTGTAATGGCCATGCTAACAATCATTTATTTTGTTCATATAATTTTCGTGACATGTATATTTTATTAAGTATTATAACAATACTTAATTAAATATAATACGAGACTAAATTGCTAAAAATCACGGTTACTTGGCAGTTACTGTCACCGAAGAACCGGACATCTGAAAGTAACCGATAAGCTCATATTTTGTAAATAGGACACTGCAATGCCGCGCCTTGCTCTTCGTCTTAGTCACACCGACTTAGAGAGTCTGTGGCTAATTTTGAGCCATATTGAGCCGCAACTACGTGTATAGCGCCAGAAGCAGCCGACAGCCGTACACTGTGTATAAAACGGCTCAATTTGGCGCAGCCAATCCGTGCTCCGACCAATTCGCGTGACCCGTTTGCCACATTCTGTTAATAATCACTCTACATCGACTAGTACTAGGCGTACCACCAATAAGAAAGCAGTATGGGAGTGCCTGATCGCTTTTCATGCTAACGCAACCAGCGCAGCTCGTCTGCGCGATTTAAGTGCTGACAGAGGCGTGCGGCTACAATATTATGACTCTTTGTAGTTTACACTATAGTTCAGTCATTGTTTTGTACATTTTTGCTTTGAATTTTGGTACACTAGTAAAATTGGTAGCGGCGAGTGGCAACACTGCTGTACTCTTATGTCAGAGAGTTTCTGCGCTTCACTGGTTTGAGGTTTCTGTTATTCAATTGTTGATTGTTGTGTTCCACGTGCAGTTGTCTATTGATCTAAACAAGATATTTGACAATTTGTGTACGGTATATTACGCAGAAAATATGTGCTCAAAAATAAATATTTAAAATATTGTCATTCATTGATATATATTTTTTTTATTTTAAGGTTATATTTATCTAATATCTAAACAATCTAAGAAAACTGTGAACAATTAATGTTTTTGGTGACATCTACCAACAGAGTGTTGTGATATAATAGTGTAAGTATGTTGTGACGACGTGTGGTGGTAGTATTATTTTATCATTGGCAGAGTCAGTTCTTAGAAAATATATGAGAGTGGCGAAAGAGACAGAGTTTGCATATTATAGACGCTCAACCTACAATCCCACTCTCTTTGTGTGTAACAATGATACTCTAAATAAATTGTTGAAATCTACGACAGGCACCCGTCCGCGTCCGCGCCCGTTCAAGACAAAGTATTATTTGTACAAAAGCAGTAGGGTTTTATCTTTTTAAATTGATGAAAATGCAATCTTATCTGTATCTTTATAACCGTTTTTGAGCTGCAATAGAAAAAAAAACATTTTAGCCCCGTTTTAAAATTTTCTCACTACCCCTGGCGACGACTCAGGGTTCTGAAAATTAGTACGTTTCTCGATAATCTCAATTATTCGGACTTTTTTTTAACAATAACCAAATGACTTCGGAAGTAAATTACATACTAAACACAAAACTATATTATTTAAGAATGACTCAGACTAAGAATAAGGACCGCACCAACACTTTTTCTCGTCACAGCATTATAGGATCTCAGGCCTCGGTTGACATAAATAGTGACCACTGTTAGTATATAGGAAATATATCTTAATATTATTTTCGGTACAGAAAAAGGGTTTATTGTCTCAAGACTTGTAAGTATATAAACGGACTTTTTATATTTCGTTTTTGTTGTTTTGCGCAGACGAAGTCATGTTATAAATTTTGATACTTTTCACGTACCTTTCTTTTGTGATTTTTACATCATAAGCATGCCGGGCAGTGTCGGGATCATAAGTGACAGGACCGATTTGTGTCCGATAAACACTGGCAGAATTCAGTCCGGGATGATAACCGATGCACGTGAATCGTTTTGTGGCGACTCCGAAAGGTGCCGCCGGTTGGCCTTGATTACTACGTTTTCCTTTCATTTCACAAAGTGTTTTTTTTTTTTTATAAAATACTAAAAAGATACGAGAAAATATAAAATTTAATTATGTACGAATATTAAAAATAACCGTTGCTACAGAAATTATTCGAATAAAAACACGTGACTTAACGAATTCGTACTCGATAGGTCTATCCGTACCGTCTGAACAATATTGTTTTTGGTTCTTATATGTTTCAATTAAATGCTAAACTCGAAACATATTTTTCATTTATTCGTTCATTATCGATGTAAGTAATTATTAGACAGACATCTAATAGTACCTGCATTATGCATTGTCATGTCATTATTTTATGGTTTTTCAGTTGTTTTATAATTTTTGTTGAGTTTTAAATGCAAGCGTCGTCCCCTTACTCCGTTGTTGCCCCAAGGCCTCCAGACCTCTAAATCCGGCATTGAAGAACACTCTTGTGCTCAATTGAGGGACGCTGGTTGAAGTTTTTCGATCGAAAAATCTGCAGGTGGAACTAAAAATGGAGTCGAAATTTTTTAAATCGGTTCACAACTGGCGGAGCTTTAGCGGAACATACACAAAAAAGCTTGTTTCGTACAATAATGTCGACGTCGTCTCCTGTTGTTATTTATTTACGTATGTTCTTGAAAATCCATAGCCGAACCTACCTATAAAACATTTGCCAGTAAAAACTGTTTCACTGTTATCAAAATTTATCACCAACATTACCTATACTTAGACGCCGATGACCTTAGATGTTGAGCGTCTATAAACAATCTATCTAATACCTACACTTGGTAAATTTCAGGAAAACTATAAATACCAGGCGACACGTTAAGATTTAAAAATACATAAATATATACGGTCTAAAATATCAATCTATTAACATATTACGGTCTGCGTAATAAGTATAGGTCGCAGCTAGGTTCACATACGACCTCGGACCCGGTCTCTTTACATACGGTCTGAATGTGCATTCTACAATGTATGACATAATATAAGTGATAGCGTGTTTGTTGTTATCATTGGTTATTGTTTTTATTAATATTAGAAAATTTTCTTTTAGGTTCGTCAATTTTCACTTAAATTATCAACATCTCTACTTTGGAATGACCGGTATGTCACATGAAAATGAACAAATAAATAGTAAGTATATAAAAACCCGGGTCGCAGTGCCAAAACCCTGCCGACAATATAGTGTATTTGCTTATACAGGAAGTGTGGCTTTATTTTGCGAGCTTAAGTTGGTTTTTGGGCAAAATAAAAAATTTTACTCCTTAATACACCCCTTAAAATAACATTTTTTTTCTTAATTGCAATATTATTATAAATCGAACCTCTATACCAAATTATATACAACTTTCAGTAAATAATTCACTATTTGTAAACTAGTGTTTTCATAAACTTTGTAAGTCCGGTCCTGTCGGGCCGATTTTATTTAAATTTTAGGGACACCTTTTAATTACTACTAAAGGGTTAAATGTCAATTTTGAAACGATTCGGAGAATTTTTTCGGTATTTTGGGGCCCAAAAACATTTTTCAACCCCTAAAAACTACCCTTAAAATGGCCCGATTACGCCTATTTTAAATAGGCTTCTTGCGGTGATGGATTTCAACACGTGGGCCAAATTTCGTCAAAATCAATTAACTCTTTCGAAAGTTATTGCCCGCACACACACACATATATATATATATATATATATATATATATATATATATAAACATTTTCAAAAATGGTGCCAAAGTGTTTAGGAGGTTATGAAACGTCGAGAAATTTTGGTCCGACCCCTAGGTCCCGCCATCCGACCGACGCCAATAGTGTATGTTGTCATATGGCAAATACACTAAAAATTTGTTTCCTGTAAAATATATGATAAGCTGAATAAATAGCCCTCCCCCCCTCCTCTATCACTCTTTCTCTCTCGCGCAAATGTGAGCAACGGGTTTCAGTTAGTAGAGAGGAGATGTGTTTGTCGGTTCTGCAATAAATTTGTAGGCATCGTATATCCCTATAGGTACTGACAATCCAGATTGGACTAATAAAACCAAATCAGAATTCTTAGTTGGAATTTTTGTTCTGCTTTGGAAGCCGTCCTGTCACCGGGGGCTTAATCCTTCCAATCTCTTGCACAGACCGCGGACGTGGGTGGGTATGGAGTCTCTTAGCCTCCTAATAATAATAATAATAATAATAATATATTTTATTATCCATGACAAAATAATTGTGTAGAATCGTCACGGTCGACAAACGAGTCCTCGATTAAAAATGAGTCGCCTGTCGTTTGACGTAATTGATTAAAAATACACATTTCACGTCGGGAGGGAATAATCAGTAAGTAGGCACTGAGAGTAGGTGTTGATTTTTAAAGCTGAGCACGAAGACCGGTTAGATTTGAGGTGAAAACCGCGGCTTTGAATATGCAAAAACAGGCTCTTTACCGGTCGAAAACCGGTCGACCGATCGATCGATTAAAAACCGGTTAAACGATCGACCGATTGAAAATTGATGTGGAAACGTCGGATATGAATATCTAAAAACCAATTGACCGGTTAAAATTTTACGTGAAAACTGCTGCTATAATTACGCGAAAATCAGTCGATTGGTCGTTAAGCGAATTACTAAAGAGTTCACAATCCAAATTCAATTCGCTATACATATAATATGTGTCGTCTAACGTACCGCCCCCACCCCCTTCCCTATCTTAACTTTTGAACAAATTGAGTTAGTTGGAATAAAATAAAAAAAAAATAAATTATCTTTTCAAAATGTTCCAGGGCTACTATCGACTGAAAATTTTAAATAATTAGCAATGCTGGTCATGCTTCGTTTCTTATGAAAGATATTGAAATTCTCTAGACACCCGTTGAAAATTTGAAAATCCGGTTGTCCGTCTCCCGAGTGTGGCTGGAGTTGGACGCGAAAACCGGTCAATAGGTTTGCAACGTGTCGACTGGCTAAAATTCGTTGTTAAAACCGCGGTTGCGAATATGTAAAAACCGGTTTAACCGGTTATTATTTTTCGTAACCGGTAACCAACAAAAATCAAAATTTTTTTATTTTTTCACGGGAAATTAATTAATTATAATGGACGTGAACAATATTGAGAAAAATCAAAATGTCCCAGCACTACTAATTTTGCGCCTTAAATTGCTAGAACCGAGTTCGAACAGGCTGAATAGTCCAAGATTTTGACCCAGTTTTAACAGTTCAACGAGTCTTGTACTTTGCAGTGCCAATAAAGTATGCTTTAGAGTTGATAAAATTATTTCGAATCTGACAAACGCCTGTTATTATTGTTGTTGTTATTATTATTATATAGTTATAGAAATTGATCAATTTCATACAATAAAGTGACTTGTCGTAATATTATTTTTGCAGACCACCGATGGGTGCCGCATTATACACAGAGCGGTCAATTTCCGCAGGGTGCTGTTGTCGGCGGTAAAGACTCTGACGGGAGTGATATTTATGTGGGACGAGCTCAGTACAATGGGGACGTCCTGCCGTGCAAAGTAATTCCTGCCAGAAAATATGCCTCGGTGCCGTGGGGATCTGGCGAGAATTCGGTACAGAGCTGTGAGGTAATTCTTTCCGAGCGCGTAGGAGAAATTTCTAGCAATTGTTTACGATGTGGGGTAGAGTGTCCCGTTAATTGAACGGCTTTTGTTTCTTTTAACTTTTCAAGGCGCTAGCTCCGTCCATGTAAAATAGGCGAGAAGAAGAAGCGTCGTCACACCTAAGGCCGCTCGCTTACGGCGCGATTGCGGAAAGTTATTCCCGCGCGCGTTTGAATGTCGTGCATGATCGCGGAACTCTAAAAAACTAATTGTTTAAGTTGCTAAACGAGAGATTCCCTGCCGACGAGAATTAGCCACCAAAATCGTGCGATCTAATCTTCTTCGTGCAGGGGTTTGTGAAAAATATTTCGTGCACATGCCATTCGACTAACCGCAATTCCTGAGTTGTTCTATCTGAGACGTTCTATGTATTGTTGACGAAATTAAAGAGCAATTATGCAAAGAGCAAGAGTCGTATCGGATATTTTTGTTGGATATTCTATTCCACACAAAATCGCCATATTGTGTAGGTAGACTCCATAAGAGTTCATATTGAAATTTTTATTGATATATTTATAATTTTCAAATATTAACGATGTGTTTTATTGGAAAATTAAATTTTGCGCTCATTCCAAAACACATTCTTGGGTCAGTTTGGAAAACTAGGAAGTCTAATTCGGCAACCGGATTTCCTATTGAGTTATTTGTAGTTCTTCGATTGTTATTTGTTTTTTTATGTTGAATAAATTTCGATGCAACGATCCAAAATGCGGCGGCAGATCCCTGAAAGTGAAATTTAAATCACCTCAGCGTTTGAAACATCTAGGGCTATTTTTTGCGAAATTACTGGCAATTTTTTGAAAAGCAATTCACTTTGTGAAACTGCATGCTACATTCTAAAGAGACAAAATTAGGTAAATTTTGAATTATATTCATCTTAAAAAATTAGCTTCATAAGTAACGTTAATAAAAAACGAATAAAAACGATAGGCCATAAAAAGTCAGTCTAATCATCGATAGACGTCTATAAGTCTATATAAGGAAAAATGTTAACCGAGGCGACCGAACTTTTCGACGTCAATGAATGACGTATCATCGGTCGTCTGTCGACGAGCATATCTCGAGCTGTATTGTTTAGACTTTAGAGGGACGTTCAATAGTCTGTTATCGACTGACTGAATAAACAATCGGCGTGAAAACTACAAGGAGTCGAGTTATACGGCCAGAAGAATTATTAATTCAATACTTCAGACGCAAATACGGTAGCGCACAGTTGAAATTTTTTTTGGGTACCGATTACGGGAATGCGCTTCAATGTTAAAATAAATATAATATTTATTTTATGCCGAATAATTAGTCGCAGCATTGTAACCGAATTTGTTTTCGTTATGAACAAAGTATGAAATTTTCAGTTACCAAGCTTATTGTACCAAACGCTTCATTTGTTGTATAAATTGCGGCTTTAACTGTCAAAGCAAAACATAATATTTTTGCTGCGCTAACTTTTCCATCACCTCTCTTTGTCTGGCCGCACCTAAGCGACTCTTAACCGTTTCGTTTTATAATGACTAGGTGCTGTGCCAAAAAAGGTACGCGTGGGTTACGGCGTACAATGGAAAAGTGCCTCGAGGGGCCGTCGAAGCGGGAAAAACATCGAGCGGGGAGACACTCTATGTAGGACGTTTCAATTACTCCGGCTCTCTCACTGTTGGAAAGGTTTGTGTGAAAAAAATACAAATACATATTAAGACCAATTGAAAAGAAGAAACTCGCATCGCAGTGCCAAAACCCTGTTGTATGTCGACAATAAAGTCAATTGTGTATGTATTTGCTAATACAGGCCGTGTGGTTTTGTTATACTTATGAACTTAAGGTGGTTCGGACATTACCTCATGGTCATAATAGAATCTAAATTTTTTTTTAATAAAATTAAAAACTTGAATGCATAAATTCATTATTATAATTTAGAGGTGATCTATGATAATTTACAATTAAATTGAGTTAATAATTTACTTGCCAAAAATAAGAAATAAATGACTTTTGACTAAAATAGTCTTCTGTTGATTGGTGATTTTGTATTGGATTGATGGCGGGCTGGCATTTTCCGTCTTTCTTGTTAAAATATTTTTAAAAACCTTCATCAGAAAATTTCAACTTTATTTTTAACGTATTCTACGGAAGTTAACTGATAATTACAGTAGTTTTTTGTTTTTTTATCTTTTTCAGGAGTGGCTACATGTTATTTTCAATTATTTAATAATTAATTACACGAAAACCCTTCGTCAGATCTGCTTCAAAAAATTATTTTAGACGTATGCGATAATAATAACATATTAAAAAATTAGCTTTTAATCTTTGAAAGTGCTTTAATGTCCGAAGCACCTTAAGTGTGATTTCGATTAAAATAAAAAAATTTAATCTCTTAATACACCCCATAAAATAATGTTTTCTTTTTCGTATTAAATACACTCTTCAGTAAATAAGTCCGGTCCTGTGGGGCCAATTTTATTAAGATTTTAGGGGAACTTTTTAATTGCTACTAAAGGGTTATACTTATTTCAATTTTGAAACGATTCTGAATTTTTTTTGGTATTTTGGGGCCCAAAAACATTCGGCCTCTAAAAAGCACCCTAAAAATAGCCCGATTACTTCTATTTTAAACGGTTTCGTGCGGTGATGGAGTTCACCACGTGGGCCAAATTTCGTTAAAATCAATTAACTTTTTCGAAAGTTATTACCTCGCACACACCAACACACACATACACACACACATACGTCTATATTATATGTATTTAATATTTGCTCTTTAAAAAAATGCATTTTTGAAAAACGTCAGTTTTTTTGACATGGATATGGACGCGTTTCACCATAAATTTAAAATGTAACTTTATCTGATAAGTTTGACAAATATTTGAAATAGGTATGTCTTTTTTTCAAAGAGCATTCAGAAAACCTTCTTTCTTCGTTTGCTCTAAAGTCTAAAAGTTTTTGACTTGGCACCAGTAGTCTATAATAATTTTATTGATGTTATATCATTGACAAAAATACCAAACATATTAATATTTTGTTTTTCAGATTCATCCGAGTCATGGCTGTTGTTACATTCCCTACGGTGGAAAAGAAATAAAATGCCAGCAGTATGAAGCTTTGGTGTATAAGTAATTAATAATAATTGAAGAGACTTAAATTTTGTTAAATATTTTTTATTGATAAAATACAACAATTTATGATGTACATATATAAGTTAACTTATTTTTAAATGTGGTCATAGTTTTGTATTCAAAAGTAAGCGACTCATAAATAGAAATACAAATAAAGTTATAATGCCATTGTTCTGCTTTCGTTTATAGAAATGTTGTGTATCCGCCTTTTCTTTTAGAATAATAAATAATTATTTAATGAATTAACTATTATGCTAATAACATTGTAAAGGTCTTTTTGATAGAAATTTTTGTTTTAAGTAAAATTTAAGAAATTCTCATTCAGTTCAATTTTTGCATTCATAAAATAAATAAAACGGCTGCGAGCTAAATAATAATTAAAATATTTTTGTAACAAAATTGTATTTATTTTCTTTAATTATTTCTACGAATAAAATCTGTTTAATTTCGACAATTTTCATTATTAATTTATTTACAAAACTACATAAAAAAACAACAGGTTTTGGGCCCAGGCCATTATTAAAAGTTAAAAATATTTGTGAAGATTTAAAAACTGCAGAAAACTTGAGGAACCAAAAATGTCGGAAGCAAAAATTTATCACATTCATCGGTTTAATGGAGAAAATTATCATCTCTGGCGTCGACAAATGGAAATATATATGACAGAAAACAAGCTTAAGCCGTATATTTGTGGAACAATTTCGAGACCTGCAGAAAACGGACAAGCATGGGATGAAAAGGACGCTGAAGCTCAGGCGTTCCTGATGCGTGGTCTTGAATTGGAGCAACTAAAATACTTATCAGATTGCACAACCGCTGCTCAGATGTGGTCAAGACTTAAGACTGTACATTCTGAAAAAAGCGACCAATCAATACAGGTGTTATTAGATCGTTTTATAAACTGCAAGATGGATGAAGGCGAGAAGATGGCTGATCATGTAGCAAAAATCGTATCACTTGCACAAAGATTGAAGGACATGAATCTAGAACAAAAGGAGCCAATGATAATAGCAAAATTTTTGGGAAGTTTGCCGTCCAAGTTTGACAATGTTAGAACCGCATGGTATGCTGTACCCAGAGGTGATCAGACGGTTGAAAAATTAACCGATCACCTTGTCAACGAGGAAGCTCTATTAAATGCAAGATCAACGGACAGAACTGAACGAGAGTCAGAGGCAGCGCTTACTGCTAAAGCATCTGGAAACAGATTAAAGCGATTAGGCAAATGCAATTACTGCTGAATACCTGGTCATTGGGCAAGAGAATGTCGCAAGAAACAGCGGGACGGACAAGGCAGCAACAATAATCAGTCGCTAGTAGCTCAAGGATCGCAGTCTACAAGTGAGGCAGAAGAGTCATCAAGTCGACCGGACTTACAAATTTTTTGAAAACACTAATTTGCAGATAGTGACTTATTTATTGAAGGGTGTATTTAATTCGGTGTAGACGTTAGATTGATAATAATATTACAATTAAGAAAACAAATGTTATTTTAAGGGGTGTATTAAGGGGTTAAATTTTTTATTTTGCCCAAAAACAAACTGAATTTCACATAATAAAAGTAAAAAACCACACGGACCTATACAAGCAAATACACTATATTGTCGGCAGGGTTTTGGCACTGCGACCCGGGTTTTTTTCTTTGTTGACGCCGTTCCATAAACTATTTTGCGAAATTTGCTATTTCCAATGAAGTTTTTCAAACAGTAAGAACGGACGTTAAAAAAATGTCGGATAATTCTCCCTTTCACATTGCAACATTCCGGAAAAAATATATCAATATTGTCCATTAAACATTTCACCAAATCAGAATTTCCGTTTTAATTTCTTCCATCCATCCTGTCGACGATTTTCAAATTGTGATTCTTCAAAATGTGTCTGTAAGAAAAATACGTTTAACTGTATTCTCAAAAAAGAAAAAAAAGCGGCCGTAAGTGCGGAGACACGGAAAATTACGCATACTTCACACAATCGAGAGTTCCCACTTGGCGTCCAATTATTTCCACGTCGAGAATTTTGTATCCACTTTGCTCGCCTGGTTCCTGTCGGGAACCTGAATAATCTCCAGCAACAAGGCATCTTTTTGTTTAATCTGAGAACGTATGTGCAAAATGAAACTGTAATCGATAAACTATATTTTTTCAATGATTTCATGTACTTTTTTAACAATACATTAATATACAAACCGGGTTTTATTCACTTACAAGTAACAATGTTGCTTCCCACTAGTTACACAAAAAGCAAATAATAAAACCCGTATATAAACGCACTTCACATATCACTGTGTCTTCCAATTTTAGTTTGAGCCCGAAAATACATGCTATTTGCAGTTAACACTTTTCAACAGAGAAAAATAATGCTTCGAAACGCTGCGTTGACGAATCTGTTGTACTATATATGATCACAGAAGACAAGCAAGGAACCTTAATGGCGGATGAGAATACCTATATCTATAGAGCTCTAGTGGTGTTTTCGAGGTAAGGTGCTCTCAGTGCTTTGATCACGTGATCAACAGCGTTCAGAAATTTAACAGCTTCCATTTGATGTGGCACTTAACCTCAGCACTGAAACTCAACTTCATTGAATTTGTATTCAATGTGCTCTTCTACAGTCTGCGTAGATATAATTATGTAGGTACGATACATTATTGATTGTAAAAGCAAATAGCAATGAAGAGCTGTGTAACTCTGTCTGTTACTACACCTTCATCAAAAAAATTGAAAAAATATATAAATAAAATAATGGAGAATATAAATTAGTTGTAAAAAAACCCGGGCCGCAGTGCCAAAACCCTGCCGACAATATAGTGTATTTGCTAATACAGGCAGCGTGACTTTATTATATGAATTTGGTTGTTTTTGGAAAAGTTTAAAAAAATTTAACCTCTTAATACACCCCTTAAAGTAATATTTTTCCTTAATTTCAATATTTCGTCTCTGTTTTATCAATTCATCTGCACAAAATTATATACCTACAGCCTTCAGTAAAGTACTATAATTCTCTAACCTCAAACGTTTTCATAAAATTTATAGCTCCGGTCCTGTTAAGCCGATTTTATTAAAATTTTGGGAGCACCTTTTAATTGATACTAAAAGGTTAAATTTCAATTTTGAATCAATTCGTTGAACGGTCTGAACATATAAAGTTATACCTGAAAATTAAAAAAGAAAAAACTAAACTATATATTATGCTGAAGCGAATCGACGGAAATTCGGAGAAATTCGTGAAACTGTGTGAATTGAACATCAAAATAATATGTTAAAAAGTATTTAAAAAATCCCCTACCAGAAAGGCCGGTTGCAATAAGATACAAGCCATATTATAGTTTGGGTAACAATTTTTGAAAATGTGTACACCTTTGACTACAAAATATATAGATCATCATATATCTATAGATTATAGTCAAAGGTGTACGCAGAAAAAAACAGCAAGGATCTTATTTTGGATGGGGTCAGGCCAACGCATATTTTTTGCGTATTTTTGTGTATTTTTAGGTTGCGTCCTTTTGCGTATTTTTGCGTATTTTTGTGTATTTTTAGGTTGCGTCCTTTTGCGTATTTTTGCGTATTTTTGTGTATTTTTAGGTTGCGTCCTTTTGCGTATTTTTGCGTATTTTTGTGTATTTTTAGGTTGCGTCCTTTTGCGTATTTTTGCGTATTTTTGTGTATTTTTAGGTTGCGTCCTTTTGCGTATTTTTGCGTATTTTTGTGTATTTTTAGGTTGCGTCCTTTTGCGTATTTTTGCGTATTTTTGTGTATTTTTAGGTTGCGTCCTTTTGCGTATTTTTGCGTATTTTTGTGTATTTTTAGGTTGCGTCCTTTTGCGTATTTTTGCGTATTTTTGTGTATTTTTAGGTTGCGTCCTTTTGCGTATTTTTGCGTATTTTTGTGTATTTTTAGGTTGCGTCCTTTTGCGTATTTTTGCGTATTTTTGTGTATTTTTAGGTTGCGTCCTTTTGCGTATTTTTGCGTATTTTTGTGTATTTTTAGGTTGCGTCCTTTTGCGTATTTTTGCGTATTTTTGTGTATTTTTAGGTTGCGTCCTTTTGCGTATTTTTGCGTATTTTTGCGTATTTTTGTGTATTTTTAGGTTGCGTCCTTTTGCGTATTTTTGCGTATTTTTGTGTATTTTTAGGTTGCGTCCTTTTGCGTATTTTTGCGTATTTTTGTGTATTTTTAGGTTGCGTCCTTTTGCGTATTTTTGCGTATTTTTGTGTATTTTTAGGTTGCGTCCTTTTGCGTATTTTTGCGTATTTTTGTGTATTTTTAGGTTGCGTCCTTTTGCGTATTTTTGCGTATTTTTGTGTATTTTTAGGTTGCGTCCTTTTGCGTATTTTTGCGTATTGTTGTGTATTTTTAGGTTGCGTCCTTTTGCGTATTTTTGCGTATTTTTGTGTATTTTTAGGTTGCGTCCTTTTGCGTATTTTTGCGTATTTTTGTGTATTTTTAGGTTGCGTCCTTTTGCGTATTTTTGCGTATTTTTGTGTATTTTTAGGTTGCGTCCTTTTGCGTATTTTTGCGTATTTTTGTGTATTTTTAGGTTGCGTCCTTTTGCGTATTTTTGCGTATTTTTGTGTATTTTTAGGTTGCGTCCTTTTGCGTATTTTTGCGTATTTTTGTGTATTTTTAGGTTGCGTCCTTTTGCGTATTTTTGCGTATTTTTGTGTATTTTTAGGTTGCGTCCTTTTGCGTATTTTTGCGTATTTTTGTGTATTTTTAGGTTGCGTCCTTTTGCGTATTTTTGCGTATTTTTGTGTATTTTTAGGTTGCGTCCTTTTGCGTATTTTTGCGTATTTTTGTGTATTTTTAGGTTGCGTCCTTTTGCGTATTTTTGCGTATTTTTGTGTATTTTTAGGTTGCGTCCTTTTGCGTATTTTTGCGTATTTTTGTGTATTTTTAGGTTGCGTCCTTTTGCGTATTTTTGCGTATTTTTGTGTATTTTTAGGTTGCGTCCTTTTGCGTATTTTTGCGTATTTTTGTGTATTTTTAGGTTGCGTCCTTTTGCGTATTTTTGCGTATTTTTGTGTATTTTTAGGTTGCGTCCTTTTGCGTATTTTTGCGTATTTTTGTGTATTTTTAGGTTGCGTCCTTTTGCGTATTTTTGCGTATTTTTGTGTATTTTTAGGTTGCGTCCTTTTGCGTATTTTTGCGTATTTTTGTGTATTTTTAGGTTGCGTCCTTTTGCGTATTTTTGCGTATTTTTGTGTATTTTTAGGTTGCGTATTTTTGCGTATTTTTGTGTATTTTTAGGTTGCGTCCTTTTGCGTATTTTTGCGTATTTTTGTGTATTTTTAGGTTGCGTCCTTTTGCGTATTTTTGCGTATTTTTGTGTATTTTTAGGTTGCGTCCTTTTGCGTATTTTTGCGTATTTTTGTGTATTTTTAGGTTGCGTCCTTTTGCGTATTTTTGCGTATTTTTGTGTATTTTTAGGTTGCGTCCTTTTGCGTATTTTTGCGTATTTTTGTGTATTTTTAGGTTGCGTCCTTTTGCGTATTTTTGCGTATTTTTGTGTATTTTTAGGTTGCGTCCTTTTGCGTATTTTTGCGTATTTTTGTGTATTTTTAGGTTGCGTCCTTTTGCGTATTTTTGCGTATTTTTGTGTATTTTTAGGTTGCGTCCTTTTGCGTATTTTTGCGTATTTTTGTGTATTTTTAGGTTGCGTCCTTTTGCGTATTTTTGCGTATTTTTGTGTATTTTTAGGTTGCGTCCTTTTGCGTATTTTTGCGTATTTTTGTGTATTTTTAGGTTGCGTCCTTTTGCGTATTTTTGCGTATTTTTGTGTATTTTTAGGTTGCGTCCTTTTGCGTATTTTTGCGTATTTTTGTGTATTTTTAGGTTGCGTCCTTTTGCGTATTTTTGCGTATTTTTGTGTATTTTTAGGTTGCGTCCTTTTGCGTATTTTTGCGTATTTTTGTGTATTTTTAGGTTGCGTCCTTTTGCGTATTTTTGCGTATTTTTGTGTATTTTTAGGTTGCGTCCTTTTGCGTATTTTTGCGTATTTTTGTGTATTTTTAGGTTGCGTCCTTTTGCGTATTTTTGCGTATTTTTGTGTATTTTTAGGTTGCGTCCTTTTGCGTATTTTTGCGTATTTTTGTGTATTTTTAGGTTGCGTCCTTTTGCGTATTTTTGCGTATTTTTGTGTATTTTTAGGTTGCGTCCTTTTGCGTATTTTTGCGTATTTTTGTGTATTTTTAGGTTGCGTCCTTTTGCGTATTTTTGCGTATTTTTGTGTATTTTTAGGTTGCGTCCTTTTGCGTATTTTTGCGTATTTTTGTGTATTTTTAGGTTGCGTCCTTTTGCGTATTTTTGCGTATTTTTGTGTATTTTTAGGTTGCGTCCTTTTGCGTATTTTTGCGTATTTTTGTGTATTTTTAGGTTGCGTCCTTTTGCGTATTTTTGCGTATTTTTGTGTATTTTTAGGTTGCGTCCTTTTGCGTATTTTTGCGTATTTTTGTGTATTTTTAGGTTGCGTCCTTTTGCGTATTTTTGCGTATTTTTGTGTATTTTTAGGTTGCGTCCTTTTGCGTATTTTTGCGTATTTTTGTGTATTTTTAGGTTGCGTCCTTTTGCGTATTTTTGCGTATTTTTGTGTATTTTTAGGTTGCGTCCTTTTGCGTATTTTTGCGTATTTTTGTGTATTTTTAGGTTGCGTCCTTTTGCGTATTTTTGCGTATTTTTGTGTATTTTTAGGTTGCGTCCTTTTGCGTATTTTTGCGTATTTTTGTGTATTTTTAGGTTGCGTCCTTTTGCGTATTTTTGCGTATTTTTGTGTATTTTTAGGTTGCGTCCTTTTGCGTATTTTTGCGTATTTTTGTGTATTTTTAGGTTGCGTCCTTTTGCGTATTTTTGCGTATTTTTGTGTATTTTTAGGTTGCGTCCTTTTGCGTATTTTTGCGTATTTTTGTGTATTTTTAGGTTGCGTCCTTTTGCGTATTTTTGCGTATTTTTGTGTATTTTTAGGTTGCGTCCTTTTGCGTATTTTTGCGTATTTTTGTGTATTTTTAGGTTGCGTCCTTTTGCGTATTTTTGCGTATTTTTGTGTATTTTTAGGTTGCGTCCTTTTGCGTATTTTTGCGTATTTTTGTGTATTTTTAGGTTGCGTCCTTTTGCGTATTTTTGCGTATTTTTGTGTATTTTTAGGTTGCGTCCTTTTGCGTATTTTTGCGTATTTTTGTGTATTTTTAGGTTGCGTCCTTTTGCGTATTTTTGCGTATTTTTGTGTATTTTTAGGTTGCGTCCTTTTGCGTATTTTTGCGTATTTTTGTGTATTTTTAGGTTGCGTCCTTTTGCGTATTTTTGCGTATTTTTGTGTATTTTTAGGTTGCGTCCTTTTGCGTATTTTTGCGTATTTTTGTGTATTTTTAGGTTGCGTCCTTTTGCGTATTTTTGCGTATTTTTGTGTATTTTTAGGTTGCGTCCTTTTGCGTATTTTTGCGTATTTTTGTGTATTTTTAGGTTGCGTCCTTTTGCGTATTTTTGCGTATTTTTGTGTATTTTTAGGTTGCGTCCTTTTGCGTATTTTTGCGTATTTTTGTGTATTTTTAGGTTGCGTCCTTTTGCGTATTTTTGCGTATTTTTGTGTATTTTTAGGTTGCGTCCTTTTGCGTATTTTTGCGTATTTTTGTGTATTTTTAGGTTGCGTCCTTTTGCGTATTTTTGCGTATTTTTGTGTATTTTTAGGTTGCGTCCTTTTGCGTATTTTTGCGTATTTTTGTGTATTTTTAGGTTGCGTCCTTTTGCGTATTTTTGCGTATTTTTGTGTATTTTTAGGTTGCGTCCTTTTGCGTATTTTTGCGTATTTTTGTGTATTTTTAGGTTGCGTCCTTTTGCGTATTTTTGCGTATTTTTGTGTATTTTTAGGTTGCGTCCTTTTGCGTATTTTTGCGTATTTTTGTGTATTTTTAGGTTGCGTCCTTTTGCGTATTTTTGCGTATTTTTGTGTATTTTTAGGTTGCGTCCTTTTGCGTATTTTTGCGTATTTTTGTGTATTTTTAGGTTGCGTCCTTTTGCGTATTTTTGCGTATTTTTGTGTATTTTTAGGTTGCGTCCTTTTGCGTATTTTTGCGTATTTTTGTGTATTTTTAGGTTGCGTCCTTTTGCGTATTTTTGCGTATTTTTGTGTATTTTTAGGTTGCGTCCTTTTGCGTATTTTTGCGTATTTTTGTGTATTTTTAGGTTGCGTCCTTTTGCGTATTTTTGCGTATTTTTGTGTATTTTTAGGTTGCGTCCTTTTGCGTATTTTTGCGTATTTTTGTGTATTTTTAGGTTGCGTCCTTTTGCGTATTTTTGCGTATTTTTGTGTATTTTTAGGTTGCGTCCTTTTGCGTATTTTTGCGTATTTTTGTGTATTTTTAGGTTGCGTCCTTTTGCGTATTTTTGCGTATTTTTGTGTATTTTTAGGTTGCGTCCTTTTGCGTATTTTTGCGTATTTTTGTGTATTTTTAGGTTGCGTCCTTTTGCGTATTTTTGCGTATTTTTGTGTATTTTTAGGTTGCGTCCTTTTGCGTATTTTTGCGTATTTTTGTGTATTTTTAGGTTGCGTCCTTTTGCGTATTTTTGCGTATTTTTGTGTATTTTTAGGTTGCGTCCTTTTGCGTATTTTTGCGTATTTTTGTGTATTTTTAGGTTGCGTCCTTTTGCGTATTTTTGCGTATTTTTGTGTATTTTTAGGTTGCGTCCTTTTGCGTATTTTTGCGTATTTTTGTGTATTTTTAGGTTGCGTCCTTTTGCGTATTTTTGCGTATTTTTGTGTATTTTTAGGTTGCGTCCTTTTGCGTATTTTTGCGTATTTTTGTGTATTTTTAGGTTGCGTCCTTTTGCGTATTTTTGTGTATTTTTAGGTTGCGTCCTTTTGCGTATTTTTGCGTATTTTTGTGTATTTTTAGGTTGCGTCCTTTTGCGTATTTTTGCGTATTTTTGTGTATTTTTAGGTTGCGTCCTTTTGCGTATTTTTGCGTATTTTTGTGTATTTTTAGGTTGCGTCCTTTTGCGTATTTTTGCGTATTTTTGTGTATTTTTAGGTTGCGTCCTTTTGCGTATTTTTGCGTATTTTTGTGTATTTTTAGGTTGCGTCCTTTTGCGTATTTTTGCGTATTTTTGTGTATTTTTAGGTTGCGTCCTTTTGCGTATTTTTGCGTATTTTTGTGTATTTTTAGGTTGCGTCCTTTTGCGTATTTTTGCGTATTTTTGTGTATTTTTAGGTTGCGTCCTTTTGCGTATTTTTGCGTATTTTTGTGTATTTTTAGGTTGCGTCCTTTTGCGTATTTTTGCGTATTTTTGTGTATTTTTAGGTTGCGTCCTTTTGCGTATTTTTGCGTATTTTTGTGTATTTTTAGGTTGCGTCCTTTTGCGTATTTTTGCGTATTTTTGTGTATTTTTAGGTTGCGTCCTTTTGCGTATTTTTGCGTATTTTTGTGTATTTTTAGGTTGCGTCCTTTTGCGTATTTTTGCGTATTTTTGTGTATTTTTAGGTTGCGTCCTTTTGCGTATTTTTGCGTATTTTTGTGTATTTTTAGGTTGCGTCCTTTTGCGTATTTTTGCGTATTTTTGTGTATTTTTAGGTTGCGTCCTTTTGCGTATTTTTGCGTATTTTTGTGTATTTTTAGGTTGCGTCCTTTTGCGTATTTTTGCGTATTTTTGTGTATTTTTAGGTTGCGTCCTTTTGCGTATTTTTGCGTATTTTTGTGTATTTTTAGGTTGCGTCCTTTTGCGTATTTTTGCGTATTTTTGTGTATTTTTAGGTTGCGTCCTTTTGCGTATTTTTGCGTATTTTTGTGTATTTTTAGGTTGCGTCCTTTTGCGTATTTTTGCGTATTTTTGTGTATTTTTAGGTTGCGTCCTTTTGCGTATTTTTGCGTATTTTTGTGTATTTTTAGGTTGCGTCCTTTTGCGTATTTTTGCGTATTTTTGTGTATTTTTAGGTTGCGTCCTTTTGCGTATTTTTGCGTATTTTTGTGTATTTTTAGGTTGCGTCCTTTTGCGTATTTTTGCGTATTTTTGTGTATTTTTAGGTTGCGTCCTTTTGCGTATTTTTGCGTATTTTTGTGTATTTTTAGGTTGCGTCCTTTTGCGTATTTTTGCGTATTTTTGTGTATTTTTAGGTTGCGTCCTTTTGCGTATTTTTGCGTATTTTTGTGTATTTTTAGGTTGCGTCCTTTTGCGTATTTTTGCGTATTTTTGTGTATTTTTAGGTTGCGTCCTTTTGCGTATTTTTGCGTATTTTTGTGTATTTTTAGGTTGCGTCCTTTTGCGTATTTTTGCGTATTTTTGTGTATTTTTAGGTTGCGTCCTTTTGCGTATTTTTGCGTATTTTTGTGTATTTTTAGGTTGCGTCCTTTTGCGTATTTTTGCGTATTTTTGTGTATTTTTAGGTTGCGTCCTTTTGCGTATTTTTGCGTATTTTTGTGTATTTTTAGGTTGCGTCCTTTTGCGTATTTTTGCGTATTTTTGTGTATTTTTAGGTTGCGTCCTTTTGCGTATTTTTGCGTATTTTTGTGTATTTTTAGGTTGCGTCCTTTTGCGTATTTTTGCGTATTTTTGTGTATTTTTAGGTTGCGTCCTTTTGCGTATTTTTGCGTATTTTTGTGTATTTTTAGGTTGCGTCCTTTTGCGTATTTTTGCGTATTTTTGTGTATTTTTAGGTTGCGTCCTTTTGCGTATTTTTGCGTATTTTTGTGTATTTTTAGGTTGCGTCCTTTTGCGTATTTTTGCGTATTTTTGTGTATTTTTAGGTTGCGTCCTTTTGCGTATTTTTGCGTATTTTTGTGTATTTTTAGGTTGCGTCCTTTTGCGTATTTTTGCGTATTTTTGTGTATTTTTAGGTTGCGTCCTTTTGCGTATTTTTGCGTATTTTTGTGTATTTTTAGGTTGCGTCCTTTTGCGTATTTTTGCGTATTTTTGTGTATTTTTAGGTTGCGTCCTTTTGCGTATTTTTGCGTATTTTTGTGTATTTTTAGGTTGCGTCCTTTTGCGTATTTTTGCGTATTTTTGTGTATTTTTAGGTTGCGTCCTTTTGCGTATTTTTGCGTATTTTTGTGTATTTTTAGGTTGCGTCCTTTTGCGTATTTTTGCGTATTTTTGTGTATTTTTAGGTTGCGTCCTTTTGCGTATTTTTGCGTATTTTTGTGTATTTTTAGGTTGCGTCCTTTTGCGTATTTTTGCGTATTTTTGTGTATTTTTAGGTTGCGTCCTTTTGCGTATTTTTGCGTATTTTTGTGTATTTTTAGGTTGCGTCCTTTTGCGTATTTTTGCGTATTTTTGTGTATTTTTAGGTTGCGTCCTTTTGCGTATTTTTGCGTATTTTTGTGTATTTTTAGGTTGCGTCCTTTTGCGTATTTTTGCGTATTTTTGTGTATTTTTAGGTTGCGTCCTTTTGCGTATTTTTGCGTATTTTTGTGTATTTTTAGGTTGCGTCCTTTTGCGTATTTTTGCGTATTTTTGTGTATTTTTAGGTTGCGTCCTTTTGCGTATTTTTGCGTATTTTTGTGTATTTTTAGGTTGCGTCCTTTTGCGTATTTTTGCGTATTTTTGTGTATTTTTAGGTTGCGTCCTTTTGCGTATTTTTGCGTATTTTTGTGTATTTTTAGGTTGCGTCCTTTTGCGTATTTTTGCGTATTTTTGTGTATTTTTAGGTTGCGTCCTTTTGCGTATTTTTGCGTATTTTTGTGTATTTTTAGGTTGCGTCCTTTTGCGTATTTTTGCGTATTTTTGTGTATTTTTAGGTTGCGTCCTTTTGCGTATTTTTGCGTATTTTTGTGTATTTTTAGGTTGCGTCCTTTTGCGTATTTTTGCGTATTTTTGTGTATTTTTAGGTTGCGTCCTTTTGCGTATTTTTGCGTATTTTTGTGTATTTTTAGGTTGCGTCCTTTTGCGTATTTTTGCGTATTTTTGTGTATTTTTAGGTTGCGTCCTTTTGCGTATTTTTGCGTATTTTTGTGTATTTTTAGGTTGCGTCCTTTTGCGTATTTTTGCGTATTTTTGTGTATTTTTAGGTTGCGTCCTTTTGCGTATTTTTGCGTATTTTTGTGTATTTTTAGGTTGCGTCCTTTTGCGTATTTTTGCGTATTTTTGTGTATTTTTAGGTTGCGTCCTTTTGCGTATTTTTGCGTATTTTTGTGTATTTTTAGGTTGCGTCCTTTTGCGTATTTTTGCGTATTTTTGTGTATTTTTAGGTTGCGTCCTTTTGCGTATTTTTGCGTATTTTTGTGTATTTTTAGGTTGCGTCCTTTTGCGTATTTTTGCGTATTTTTGTGTATTTTTAGGTTGCGTCCTTTTGCGTATTTTTGCGTATTTTTGTGTATTTTTAGGTTGCGTCCTTTTGCGTATTTTTGCGTATTTTTGTGTATTTTTAGGTTGCGTCCTTTTGCGTATTTTTGCGTATTTTTGTGTATTTTTAGGTTGCGTCCTTTTGCGTATTTTTGCGTATTTTTGTGTATTTTTAGGTTGCGTCCTTTTGCGTATTTTTGCGTATTTTTGTGTATTTTTAGGTTGCGTCCTTTTGCGTATTTTTGCGTATTTTTGTGTATTTTTAGGTTGCGTCCTTTTGCGTATTTTTGCGTATTTTTGTGTATTTTTAGGTTGCGTCCTTTTGCGTATTTTTGCGTATTTTTGTGTATTTTTAGGTTGCGTCCTTTTGCGTATTTTTGCGTATTTTTGTGTATTTTTAGGTTGCGTCCTTTTGCGTATTTTTGCGTATTTTTGTGTATTTTTAGGTTGCGTCCTTTTGCGTATTTTTGCGTATTTTTGTGTATTTTTAGGTTGCGTCCTTTTGCGTATTTTTGCGTATTTTTGTGTATTTTTAGGTTGCGTCCTTTTGCGTATTTTTGCGTATTTTTGTGTATTTTTAGGTTGCGTCCTTTTGCGTATTTTTGCGTATTTTTGTGTATTTTTAGGTTGCGTCCTTTTGCGTATTTTTGCGTATTTTTGTGTATTTTTAGGTTGCGTCCTTTTGCGTATTTTTGCGTATTTTTGTGTATTTTTAGGTTGCGTCCTTTTGCGTATTTTTGCGTATTTTTGTGTATTTTTAGGTTGCGTCCTTTTGCGTATTTTTGCGTATTTTTGTGTATTTTTAGGTTGCGTCCTTTTGCGTATTTTTGCGTATTTTTGTGTATTTTTAGGTTGCGTCCTTTTGCGTATTTTTGCGTATTTTTGTGTATTTTTAGGTTGCGTCCTTTTGCGTATTTTTGCGTATTTTTGTGTATTTTTAGGTTGCGTCCTTTTGCGTATTTTTGCGTATTTTTGTGTATTTTTAGGTTGCGTCCTTTTGCGTATTTTTGTGTATTTTTAGGTTGCGTCCTTTTGCGTATTTTTGCGTATTTTTGTGTATTTTTAGGTTGCGTCCTTTTGCGTATTTTTGCGTATTTTTGTGTATTTTTAGGTTGCGTCCTTTTGCGTATTTTTGCGTATTTTTGTGTATTTTTAGGTTGCGTCCTTTTGCGTATTTTTGCGTATTTTTGTGTATTTTTAGGTTGCGTCCTTTTGCGTATTTTTGCGTATTTTTGTGTATTTTTAGGTTGCGTCCTTTTGCGTATTTTTGCGTATTTTTGTGTATTTTTAGGTTGCGTCCTTTTGCGTATTTTTGCGTATTTTTGTGTATTTTTAGGTTGCGTCCTTTTGCGTATTTTTGCGTATTTTTGTGTATTTTTAGGTTGCGTCCTTTTGCGTATTTTTGCGTATTTTTGTGTATTTTTAGGTTGCGTCCTTTTGCGTATTTTTGCGTATTTTTGTGTATTTTTAGGTTGCGTCCTTTTGCGTATTTTTGCGTATTTTTGTGTATTTTTAGGTTGCGTCCTTTTGCGTATTTTTGCGTATTTTTGTGTATTTTTAGGTTGCGTCCTTTTGCGTATTTTTGCGTATTTTTGTGTATTTTTAGGTTGCGTCCTTTTGCGTATTTTTGCGTATTTTTGTGTATTTTTAGGTTGCGTCCTTTTGCGTATTTTTGCGTATTTTTGTGTATTTTTAGGTTGCGTCCTTTTGCGTATTTTTGCGTATTTTTGTGTATTTTTAGGTTGCGTCCTTTTGCGTATTTTTGCGTATTTTTGTGTATTTTTAGGTTGCGTCCTTTTGCGTATTTTTGCGTATTTTTGTGTATTTTTAGGTTGCGTCCTTTTGCGTATTTTTGCGTATTTTTGTGTATTTTTAGGTTGCGTCCTTTTGCGTATTTTTGCGTATTTTTGTGTATTTTTAGGTTGCGTCCTTTTGCGTATTTTTGCGTATTTTTGTGTATTTTTAGGTTGCGTCCTTTTGCGTATTTTTGCGTATTTTTGTGTATTTTTAGGTTGCGTCCTTTTGCGTATTTTTGCGTATTTTTGTGTATTTTTAGGTTGCGTCCTTTTGCGTATTTTTGCGTATTTTTGTGTATTTTTAGGTTGCGTCCTTTTGCGTATTTTTGCGTATTTTTGTGTATTTTTAGGTTGCGTCCTTTTGCGTATTTTTGCGTATTTTTGTGTATTTTTAGGTTGCGTCCTTTTGCGTATTTTTGCGTATTTTTGTGTATTTTTAGGTTGCGTCCTTTTGCGTATTTTTGCGTATTTTTGTGTATTTTTAGGTTGCGTCCTTTTGCGTATTTTTGCGTATTTTTGTGTATTTTTAGGTTGCGTCCTTTTGCGTATTTTTGCGTATTTTTGTGTATTTTTAGGTTGCGTCCTTTTGCGTATTTTTGCGTATTTTTGTGTATTTTTAGGTTGCGTCCTTTTGCGTATTTTTGCGTATTTTTGTGTATTTTTAGGTTGCGTCCTTTTGCGTATTTTTGCGTATTTTTGTGTATTTTTAGGTTGCGTCCTTTTGCGTATTTTTGCGTATTTTTGTGTATTTTTAGGTTGCGTCCTTTTGCGTATTTTTGCGTATTTTTGTGTATTTTTAGGTTGCGTCCTTTTGCGTATTTTTGCGTATTTTTGTGTATTTTTAGGTTGCGTCCTTTTGCGTATTTTTGCGTATTTTTGTGTATTTTTAGGTTGCGTCCTTTTGCGTATTTTTGCGTATTTTTGTGTATTTTTAGGTTGCGTCCTTTTGCGTATTTTTGCGTATTTTTGTGTATTTTTAGGTTGCGTCCTTTTGCGTATTTTTGCGTATTTTTGTGTATTTTTAGGTTGCGTCCTTTTGCGTATTTTTGCGTATTTTTGTGTATTTTTAGGTTGCGTCCTTTTGCGTATTTTTGCGTATTTTTGTGTATTTTTAGGTTGCGTCCTTTTGCGTATTTTTGCGTATTTTTGTGTATTTTTAGGTTGCGTCCTTTTGCGTATTTTTGCGTATTTTTGTGTATGTTTAGGTTGCGTCCTTTTGCGTATTTTTGCGTATTTTTGTGTATTTTTAGGTTGCGTCCTTTTGCGTATTTTTGCGTATTTTTGTGTATTTTTAGGTTGCGTCCTTTTGCGTATTTTTGCGTATTTTTGTGTATTTTTAGGTTGCGTCCTTTTGCGTATTTTTGCGTATTTTTGTGTATTTTTAGGTTGCGTCCTTTTGCGTATTTTTGCGTATTTTTGTGTATTTTTAGGTTGCGTCCTTTTGCGTATTTTTGCGTATTTTTGTGTATTTTTAGCATCCGTCCTTTTGCGTATTTTTGCGTATTTTTGTGTATTTTTAGGTTGCGTCCTTTTGCGTATTTTTGCGTATTTTTGTGTATTTTTAGGTTGCGTCCTTTTGCGTATTTTTGCGTATTTTTGTGTATTTTTAGGTTGCGTCCTTTTGCGTATTTTTGCGTATTTTTGTGTATTTTTAGGTTGCGTCCTTTTGCGGATTTTTGCGTATTTTTGTGTATTTTTAGGTTGCGTCCTTTTGCGTATTTTTGCGTATTTTTGTGTATTTTTAGGTTGCGTCCTTTTGCGTATTTTTGCGTATTTTTGTGTATTTTTAGGTTGCGTCCTATTGCGTATTTTTGCGTATTTTTGTGTATTTTTAGGTTGCGTCCTTTTGCGTATTTTTGCGTATTTTTGTGTATTTTTAGGTTGCGTCCTTTTGCGTATTTTTGCGTATTTTTGTGTATTTTTAGGTTGCGTCCTTTTGCGTATTTTTGCGTATTTTTGTGTATTTTTAGGTTGCGTCCTTTTGCGTATTTTTGCGTATTTTTGTGTATTTTTAGGTTGCGTCCTTTTGCGTATTTTTGCGTATTTTTGTGTATTTTTAGGTTGCGTCCTTTTGCGTATTTTTGCGTATTTTTGTGTATTTTTAGGTTGCGTCCTTTTGCGTATTTTTGCGTATTTTTGTGTATTTTTAGGTTGCGTCCTTTTGCGTATTTTTGCGTATTTTTGTGTATTTTTAGGTTGCGTCCTTTTGCGTATTTTTGCGTATTTTTGTGTATTTTTAGGTTGCGTCCTTTTGCGTATTTTTGCGTATTTTTGTGTATTTTTAGGTTGCGTCCTTTTGCGTATTTTTGCGTATTTTTGTGTATTTTTAGGTTGCGTCCTTTTGCGTATTTTTGCGTATTTTTGTGTATTTTTAGGTTGCGTCCTTTTGCGTATTTTTGCGTATTTTTGTGTATTTTTAGGTTGCGTCCTTTTGCGTATTTTTGCGTACACCTATTTTTTATAGTGTGATTGTTAAGTTTTTAGGTGTACACCTACTTTTTATAGTGTGATTGTTAAGTTTTTAGGTGTACACCTACTTTTTATAGTGTGATTGTTAAGTTTTTACATGTACACCTACTTTTTATAGTGTGATTGTTAAGTTTTTACATGTACACCTACTTTTTATAGTGTGATTGTTAAGTTTTAAGGTGTACACCTACTTTTTATAGTGTGATTGTTAATTTCTCAGGTGTAGACCTACTTTTTATAGTGTGATTGTTAAGTTTTCAGGTGTACACCTACTTTTTATAGTGTGATTGTTAAGTTTTCAGGTGTACACCTACTTTTTATAGTGTGATTGTTAAGTTTTTAGGTGTACACCTACTTTTTATAGTGTGATTGTTAAGTTTTTAGGTGTACACCTACTTTTTATAGTGTGATTGTTAAGTTTTTTAGGTGTACACCTACTTTTTATAGTGTGATTGTTAAGTTTTTAGGTGTACACCTACTTTTTATAGTGTGATTGTTAAGTTTTTAGGTGTACACCTACTTTTTATAGTGTGATTGTTAATTTCTCAGGTGTACACCTACTTTTTATAGTGTGATTGTTAATTTCTCATGTGTACACCTACTTTTTATAGTGTGATTGTTAATTTCTCAGGTGTACACCTACTTTTTATAGTGTGATTGTTAATTTCTCAGGTGTACACCTACTTTTTATAGTGTGATTGTTAATTTCTCAGGTGTACACCTACTTTTTATAGTGTGATTGTTGAGTTTTTAGGTGTACACCTACTTTTTATAGTGTGATTGTTGAGTTTTTAGGTGTACACCTACTTTTTATAGTGTGGTTGTTAAGTTTTTAGGTGTACACCTACTTTTTATAGTGTGATTGTTAAGTTTTTAGGTGTACACCTACTTTTTATAGTGTGATTGTTAAGTTTTTAGGTGTACACCTACTTTTTATAGTGTGATTGTTAAGTTTTTAGGTGTACACCTACTTTTTATAGTGTAATTGGTAAGTTTTTAGGTGTACACCTACTTTTATAGTGGGATTGCTAAGTTTTTAGGTGTACACCTACTTTTTATAGTGTGATTGTTAAGTTTTTACGTGTACACCTACTTTTTATAGTGTGATTGTTAAGTTTTTAGGTGTACACCTATTTTTTATAGTGTGATTGTTAAGTTTTTAGGTGTACACCTACTTTTTATAGTGTGATTGTTAAGTTTTTAGGTGTACACCTACTTTTTATAGTGTGATTGTTAAGTTTTTACATGTACACCTACTTTTTATAGTGTGATTGTTAAGTTTTTACATGTACACCTACTTTTTATAGTGTGATTGTTAAGTTTTTACATGTACACCTACTTTTTATAGTGTGATTGTTAAGTTTTTACATGTACACCTACTTTTTATAGTGTGATTGTTAAGTTTTTACATGTACACCTACTTTTTATAGTGTGATTGTTAAGTTATCAGGTGTACACCTACTTTTTATAGTGTGATTGTTAAGTTTTTAGGTGTACACCTACTTTTTATAGTGTGATTGTTAAGTTTTTAGGTGTACACCTACTTTTTATAGTGTGATTGTTAAGTTTTTAGGTGTACACCTACTTTTTGTAGTGTGATTGTTAAGTTTTTAGGTGTACACCTACTTTTTATAGTGTGATTGTTAAGTTTTTAGGTGTACACCTACTTTTTATAGTGTGATTGTTAATTTCTCAGGTGTACACCTACTTTTTATAGTGTGATTGTTAATTTCTCATGTGTACACCTACTTTTTATAGTGTGATTGTTAATTTCTCAGGTGTACACCTACTTTTTATAGTGTGATTGTTAATTTCTCAGGTGTACACCTACTTTTTATAGTGTGATTGTTAATTTCTCAGGTGTACACCTACTTTTTATAGTGTGATTGTTGAGTTTTTAGGTGTACACCTACTTTTTATAGTGTGATTGTTAAGTTTTTAGGTGTACACCTACTTTTTATAGTGTGATTGTTAAGTTTTTAGGTGTACACCTACTTTTTATAGTGTGATTGTTAAGTTTTTAGGTGTACACCTACTTTTTATAGTGTGATTGTTAAGTTTTTAGGTGTACACCTACTTTTTATAGTGTGATTGTTAAGTTTTTAGGTGTACACCTACTTTTTATAGTGTAATTGGTAAGTTTTTAGGTGTACACCTACTTTTTATAGTGGGATTGCTAAGTTTTTAGGTGTACACCTACTTTTTATAGTGTGATTGTTAATTTCTCAGGTGTACACCTACTTTTTATAGTGTGATTGTTAATTTCTCAGGTGTACACCTACTTTTTATAGTGTGATTGTTAATTTCTTAGGTGAACACCTACTTTTTATAGTGTGATTGTTAAGTTTTTAGGTGTACACATACTTTTTATAGTGTGATTGTTAAGTTTTTAGGTGTACACCTACTTTTTATAGTGTGATTGTTAAGTTTTTAGGTGTACACCTACTTTTTATAGTGTGATTGTTAAGTTTTTAGGTGTACACCTACTTTTTATAGTGTGATTGTTAAGTTTTTAGGTGTACACCTACTTTTTATAGTGTGATTGTTAAGTTTTTAGGTGTACACCTACTTTTTATAGTGTGATTGTTAATTTCTCAGGTGTACACCTACTTTTTATAGTGTGATTGTAAAGTTTTTAGGTGTACACCTACTTTTTATAGTGTGATTGTTAAGTTTTTAGGTGTACACCTACTTTTTATAGTGTGATTGTTAAGTTTTTAGGTGTACACCTACTTTTTATAGTGTGATTGTTAAGTTTTTAGGCGTACACCTACTTTTTATAGTGTGATTGTTAAGTTTTTAGGTGTACACTACTTTTTATAGTGTGATTGTTAAGTTTTTAGGTGTACACCTACTTTTTATAGTGTGATTGTTAAGTTTTTAGGTGTACACCTACTTTTTATAGTGTGATTGTTAAGTTTTTAGGTGTACACCTACTTTTTATAGTGTGATTGTTAAGTTTTTAGGTGTACACCTACTTTTTATAGTGTGATTGTTAAGTTTTTAGGTGTACACCTACTTTTTATAGTGTGATTGTTAAGTTTTTAGGTGTACACCTACTTTTTATAGTGTGATTGTTAAGTTTTTAGGTGTACACCTACTTTTTATAGTGTGATTGTTAAGTTTTTAGGTGTACACCTACTTTTTATAGTGTGATTGTTAAGTTTTTAGGTGTACACCTACTTTTTATAGTGTGATTGTTAAGTTTTTAGGTGTACACCTACTTTTTATAGTGTGATTGTTAAGTTTTTAGGTGTACACCTACTTTTTATAGTGTGATTGTTAAGTTTTTAGGTGTACACCTACTTTTTATAGTGTGATTGTTAAGTTTTTAGGTGTATACCTACTTTTTATAGTGTGATTGTTAAGTTTTTAGGTGTACACCTACTTTTTATAGTGTGATTGTTAAGTTTTTAGGTGTACACCTACTTTTTATAATGTGATTGTTAGGTTTTTAGGTGCACACCTACTTTTTATAGTGTGATTGTAAAGTTTTTAGGTGTACACCTATTTTTTATAGTGTGATTGTTCAGTTTTTAGGTGTACACCTACTTTTTATAGTGAGATTGTTAAGTTTTTAGGTGTACACCTACTTTTTATAGTGTGATTGTTAAGTTTTTAGGTGTACACCTACTTTTTACAGTGTGATTGTTAAGTTTTTAGGTGTACACCTACTTTTTATAGTGTGATTGTTAAGTTTTTACGTGTACACCTACTTTTTATAGTGTGATTGTTAAGTTTTAAGGTGTACACCTACTTTTTATAGTGTGATTGTTAAGTTGTTAGGTGTACACCTACTTTTTATAGTGTGATTGTTAAGTTTTTAGGTGTACACCTACTTTTTATAGTGTGATTGTTAATTTCTCAGGTGTACACCTACTTTTTATAGTGTGATTGTTAAGTTTTCAGGTGTACACCTACTTTTTATAGTGTGATTGTTAAGTTTTTAGGTGTACACCTACTTTTTATAGTGTGATTGTTAAGTTTTTAGGTGTACATCTACTTTTTATAGTGTGATTGTTAAGTTTTTAGGTGTACACCTACTTTTTATAGTGTGATTGTTAAGTTGTTAGGTGTACACCTACTTTTTATAGTGTGATTGTTAAGTTTTTAGGTGTACACCTACTTTTTATAGTGTGATTGTTAATTTCTCAGGTGTACACCTACTTTTTATAGTGTGATTGTTAAGTTTTTAGGTGTACACCTACTTTTTATAGTGTGATTGTTAAGTTTTTAGGTGTACACCTACTTTTTATAGTGTGATTGTTAATTTCTCAGGTGTGCTCCTACTTTTTATAGTTTGATTGTTAATTTCTCAGGTGTACACCTACTTTTTATAGTGTGATTGTTAATTTCTCAGGTGTACACCTACTTTTTATAGTGTGATTGGTAATTTTTCAGGTGTACACCTACTTTTTATAGTGTGATTGTTAATTTCTCAGGTGTACACCTACTTTTTATAGTGTGATTGTTAAGTTTTTAGGTGTACACCTACTTTTTATAGTGTGATTGTTAAGTTTTTAGGTGTACACCTACTTTTTATAGTGTGATTGTTAAGTTTTTAGGTGTACACCTACTTGTTATAGTGTGATTGTTAAGTTTTTAGGTGAACATCTACTTTTTATAGTGTGATTGTTAAGTTTTTAGATGTACACCTACTTTTTATAGTGTGATTGTAAAGTTTTTAGGTGTAAACCTACTTTTTATAGTGTGATTGTTAAGTTTTTAGGTGTACACCTACTTTTTATAGTGTGATTGTTAAGTTTTTAGGTGTACACCTACTATTTATAGTGTGATTGTTAAGTTTTTAGGTGTACACCTACTTTTTATAGTGTGATTGTTAAGTTTTTGGGTGTACACCTACTTTTTATAGTGTGATTGTTAAGTTTTTAGGTGTACACCTACTTTTTATAGTGTGATTGTTAAGTTTTTAGGTGTACACCTACTTTTTATAGTGTGATTGTTAAGTTTTCAGGTGTACACCTACTTTTTATAGTGTGATTGTTAAGTTTTCAGGTGTACACCTACTTTTATAGTATGATTGTTAATTTCTCAGGAGTACACCTACTTTTTATAGTGTGATTGTTAAGTTTTTAGGTGTACACCTACTTTTTATAGTGTGATTGTTAAGTTTTTAGGTGTACACCTACTTTTTATAGTGTGATTGTTAAGTTTTTAGGTGTACACCTTTTTTTATAGTGTGATTGTTAAGTTTTTAGGTGTACACCTACTTTTTATAGTGTGATTGTTAAGTTTATGGTGTACACTTACATTTTATAGTGTGATTGTTAAGTTTTTTGGTGTACACCTACTTTTTATAGTGTGATTGTTAAGTTTTTAGGTGTACACCTACTTTTTATAGTGTGATTGTTAAGTTTTTAGGTGTACACCTACTTTTTATAGTGTGATTGTTAAGTTTTTAGGTGTACACCTACTTTTTATAGTGTGATTGTTAAGTTTTTAGGTGTACACCTACTTTTTATAGTGTGATTATTAAGTTTTCAGGTGTACACCTACTTTTTATAGTGTGATTGTTAAGTTTTCAGGTGTACACCTACTTTTATAGTGTGATTGTTAATTTCTCAGGTGTACACCTACTTTTTATAGTGTGATTGTTAAGTTTTTAGGTGTACACCTACTTTTTATAGTGTGATTGTTAAGTTTTTAGGTGTACACCTACTTTTTATAGTGTGATTGTTAAGTTTTTAGGTGTACACCTACTTTTTATAGTGTTTTTGTTAAGTTTTTAGGTGTACACCTACTTTTTATAGTGTAATTGTTAAGTTTTTAGGTGTACACCTACTTTTTATAGTGTGATTGTTAAGTTTTTAGGTGTACACCTACTTTTTATAGTGTGATTGTTAAGTTTTTAGGTGTATACCTACTTTTTATAGTGTGATTGTTAAGTTTTTAGGTGTACACCTACTTTTTATAGTGTGATTGTTAAGTTTTTAGATGTACACCTACTTTTTATAGTGTGATTGTTAAGTTTTTACGTGTACACCTACTTTTTATAGTGTGATTGTTAAGTTTTTAGGTGTACACCTATTTTTTATAGTGTGATTGTTAAGTTTTTAGGTGTACACCTACTTTTTAGAGTGTGATTGTTAAGTTTTTAGGTGTACACCTACTTTTTAGAGTGTGATTGTTAAGTTTTTAGGTGTACACCTACTTTTTATAGTGTGATTGTTAAGTTTTTAGGTGTACACCTACTTTTTATAGTGTGATTGTTAAGTTTTTAGGTGTACACCTACTTTTTATAGTGTGATTGTTAAGTTTTTAGGTGTACACCTACTTTTTATAGTGTGATTGTTAGGTTTTTAGGTGTACACCTACTTTTTATAGTGTGATTGTTAAATTTTTAGGTGTACACCTATTTTTTATAGTGTGATTGTTCAGTTTTTAGGTGTACACCTACTTTTTATAGTGTGATTGTTCAGTTTTTAGGTGTACACCTATTTTTTATAGTGTGATTGTTAAGTTTTTAGGTGTACACCTACTTTTTATAGTGTGATTGTTAAGTTTTTGGTGTACACCTACTTTTTATAGTGTGATTGTTAAGTTTTAAGGTGTACACCTACTTTTTATAGTGTGATTGTTAAGTTTTTAGGTGTACACCTACTTTTTATAGTGTGATTGTTAAGTTTTTACGTGTACACCTACTTTTTATAGTGTGATTGTTAAGTTTTTAGGTGTACACCTATTTTTTATAGTGTGATTGTTAAGTTTTTAGGTGTACACCTACTTTTTAGAGTGTGATTGTTAAGTTTTTAGGTGTACACCTACTTTTTAGAGTGTGATTGTTAAGTTTTTAGGTGTACACCTACTTTTTATAGTGTGATTGTTAAGTTTTTAGGTGTACACCTACTTTTTATAGTGTGATTGTTAAGTTTTTAGGTGTACGCCTACTTTTTATAGTGTCATTGTTAAGTTTTTACGTGTACACCTACTTTTTATAGTGTGATTGTTAAGTTTTTAGGTGTACACCTACTTTTTATAGTGTGATTGTTAAGTTTTTAGGTGTACACCTACTTTTTATAGTGTGATTGTTAAGTTTTCACGTGTACACCTACTTTTTATAGTGTGATTGTTAAGTTTTCACGTGTACACCTACTTTTTATAGTGTGATTGTTAAGTTTTTACGTGTACACCTATTTTTTATAGTGTGATTGTTAAGTTTTTAGGTGTACACCTACTTTTTATAGTGTGATTGTTAAGTTTTTAGGTGTACACCTACTTTTTATAGTGTGATTGTTAAGTTTTTAGGTGTACACCTACTTTTTATAGTGTGATTGTTAAGTTTTTAGGTGTACACCTACTTTTTATAGTGTGATTGTTAAGTTTAAAGGTGTACACCTACTTTTTATAGTGTGATTGTTAATTTCTCAGGTGTACACCTACTTTTTATAGTGTGATTGTTAAGTTTTCAGGTGTACACCTACTTTTTATAGTGTGATTGTTAAGTTTTTAGGTGTACACCTACTTTTTATTGTGTGATTGTTAAGTTTTTAGGTGTACACCTACTTTTTATAGTGTGATTGTTAAGTTTTTAGGTGTACACCTACTTTTTATAGTGTGATTGTTAAGTTTTTAGGTGTACACTTACTTTTTATAGTGTGATTGTTAAGTTTTTAGGTGTACACCTACTTTTTATAGTGTGATTGTTAATTTCTCAGGTGTACACCTACTTTTTATAGTGTGATTGTTAATTTCTCAGGTGTACACCTACTTTATATAGTGTGATTGTTAATTTCTCAGGTGTACACCTACTTTTTATAGTGTGATTGTTAATTTCTCAGGTGTACACCTACTTTTTATAGTGCGATTGTTGAGTTTTTAGGTGTACACCTACTTTTTATAGTGTGATTGTTAAGTTTTTAGGTGTACACCTACTTTTTATAGTGTGATTGTCAAGTTTTTAGGTGTACACCTACTTTTTATAGTGTGATTGTTAAGTTTTTAGGTGTACACCTACTTTTTATAGTGTGATTGTTAAGTTTTTAGGTGTACACCTACTTTTTATAGTGTGATTGTTAAGTTTTTAGGTGTACACCTACTTTTTATAGTGTAATTGGAAAGTTTTTAGGTGTACACCTACTTTTTATAGTGGGATTGCTAAGTTTTTAGGTGTACACCTACTTTTTATAGTGTGATTGTTAATTCCTCAGGTGTACACCTACTTTTTATAGTGTGATTGTTAATTTCTTAGGTGAACACCTACTTTTTATAGTGTGATTGTTAAGTTTTTAGGTGTACACCTACTTTTTATAGTGTGATTGTTAAGTTTTTAGGTGTACACCTACTTTTTATAGTGTGATTGTTAAGTTTTTAGGTGTACACCTACTTTTTATAGTGTGATTGTTAAGTTTTTAGGTGTATACCTACTTTTTATAGTGTGATTGTTAAGTTTTTAGGTGTACACCTACTTTTTATAGTGTGATTGTTAAGTTTTTAGGTGTACACATACTTTTTATAGTGTGATTGTTAAGTTTTTAGGTGTACACCTACTTTTTATAGTGTGATTGTTAATTTCTCAGGTGTACACCTACTTTTTATAGTGTGATTGTTAAGTTTTTAGGTGTACACCTACTTTTTATAGTGTGATTGGTAAGTTTTTAGGTGTACACCTACTTTTTATAGTGTGATTGTTAAGTTTTTAGGTGTACACCTACTTTTTATAGTGTGATTGTTAAGTTTTTAGGTAACACCTACTTTTTATAGTGTGATTGTTAAGTTTTTAGGTGTACACCTATTTTTTATAGTGTGATTGTTAAGTTTTTACGTGTACACCTACTTTTTATAGTGTGATTGTTAAGTTTTTAGGTGTACACCTACTTTTTATAGTGTGATTGTTAAGTTTTTAGGTGTACACCTACTTTTTATAGTGTGATTGTTAAGTTTTTAGGTGTACACCTACTTTTTATAGTGTGATTGTTAAGTTTTTGGGTGTACACCTACTTTTTATAGTGTGATTGTTAAGTTTTTAGGTGTACACCTACTTTTTATAGTGTGATTGTTAAGTTTTTAGGTGTAAACCTACTTTTTATAGTGTGATTGTTAAGTTTTCAGGTGTACACCTACTTTTATAGTGTGATTGTTAATTTCTCAGGTGTACACCTACTTTTTATAGTGTGATTGTTAAGTTTTTAGGTGTACACCTACTTTTTATAGTGTGATTGTTAAGTTTTTAGGTGTACACCTACTTTTTATAGTGTGATTGTTAAGTTTTTAGGTGTACACCTACTTTTTATAGTGTTTTTGTTAAGTTTTTAGGTGTACACCTACTTTTTATAGTGTGATTGTTAAGTTTTTAGGTGTACACCTACTTTTTATAGTGTGATTGTTAAGTTTTTAGGTGTACCCTACTTTTTATAGTGTGATTGTTAAGTTTTTAGGTGTATACCTACTTTTTATAGTGTGATTGTTAAGTTTTTAGGTGTACACCTACTTTTTATAGTGTGATTGTTAAGTTTTTACGTGTACACCTACTTTTTATAGTGTGATTGTTAAGTTTTTAGGTGTACACCTATTTTTTATAGTGTGATTGTTAAGTTTTTAGGTGTACACCTACTTTTTAGAGTGTGATTGTTAAGTTTTTAGGTGTACACCTACTTTTTAGAGTGTGATTGTTAAGTTTTTAGGTGTACACCTACTTTTTATAGTGTGATTGTTAAGTTTTTAGGTGTACACCTACTTTTTATAGTGTGATTGTTAAGTTTTTAGGTGTACACCTACTTTTTATAGTGTGATTGTTAAGTTTTTAGGTGTACACCTACTTTTTATAGTGTGATTGTTAGGTTTTTAGGTGTACACCTACTTTTTATAGTGTGATTGTTAAATTTTTAGGTGTACACCTATTTTTTATAGTGTGATTGTTCAGTTTTTAGGTGTACACCTACTTTTTATAGTGTGATTGTTCAGTTTTTAGGTGTACACCTATTTTTTATAGTGTGATTGTTAAGTTTTTAGGTGTACACCTACTTTTTATAGTGTGATTGTTAAGTTTTTGGTGTACACCTACTTTTTATAGTGTGATTGTTAAGTTTTAAGGTGTACACCTACTTTTTATAGTGTGATTGTTAAGTTTTTAGGTGTACACCTACTTTTTATAGTGTGATTGTTAAGTTTTTACGTGTACACCTACTTTTTATAGTGTGATTGTTAAGTTTTTAGGTGTACACCTATTTTTTATAGTGTGATTGTTAAGTTTTTAGGTGTACACCTACTTTTTAGAGTGTGATTGTTAAGTTTTTAGGTGTACACCTACTTTTTAGAGTGTGATTGTTAAGTTTTTAGGTGTACACCTACTTTTTATAGTGTGATTGTTAAGTTTTTAGGTGTACACCTACTTTTTATAGTGTGATTGTTAAGTTTTTAGGTGTACGCCTACTTTTTATAGTGTCATTGTTAAGTTTTTACGTGTACACCTACTTTTTATAGTGTGATTGTTAAGTTTTTAGGTGTACACCTACTTTTTATAGTGTGATTGTTAAGTTTTTAGGTGTACACCTACTTTTTATAGTGTGATTGTTAAGTTTTCACGTGTACACCTACTTTTTATAGTGTGATTGTTAAGTTTTCACGTGTACACCTACTTTTTATAGTGTGATTGTTAAGTTTTTACGTGTACACCTATTTTTTATAGTGTGATTGTTAAGTTTTTAGGTGTACACCTACTTTTTATAGTGTGATTGTTAAGTTTTTAGGTGTACACCTACTTTTTATAGTGTGATTGTTAAGTTTTTAGGTGTACACCTACTTTTTATAGTGTGATTGTTAAGTTTTTAGGTGTACACCTACTTTTTATAGTGTGATTGTTAAGTTTAAAGGTGTACACCTACTTTTTATAGTGTGATTGTTAATTTCTCAGGTGTACACCTACTTTTTATAGTGTGATTGTTAAGTTTTCAGGTGTACACCTACTTTTTATAGTGTGATTGTTAAGTTTTTAGGTGTACACCTACTTTTTATTGTGTGATTGTTAAGTTTTTAGGTGTACACCTACTTTTTATAGTGTGATTGTTAAGTTTTTAGGTGTACACCTACTTTTTATAGTGTGATTGTTAAGTTTTTAGGTGTACACTTACTTTTTATAGTGTGATTGTTAAGTTTTTAGGTGTACACCTACTTTTTATAGTGTGATTGTTAATTTCTCAGGTGTACACCTACTTTTTATAGTGTGATTGTTAATTTCTCAGGTGTACACCTACTTTATATAGTGTGATTGTTAATTTCTCAGGTGTACACCTACTTTTTATAGTGTGATTGTTAATTTCTCAGGTGTACACCTACTTTTTATAGTGCGATTGTTGAGTTTTTAGGTGTACACCTACTTTTTATAGTGTGATTGTTAAGTTTTTAGGTGTACACCTACTTTTTATAGTGTGATTGTCAAGTTTTTAGGTGTACACCTACTTTTTATAGTGTGATTGTTAAGTTTTTAGGTGTACACCTACTTTTTATAGTGTGATTGTTAAGTTTTTAGGTGTACACCTACTTTTTATAGTGTGATTGTTAAGTTTTTAGGTGTACACCTACTTTTTATAGTGTAATTGGAAAGTTTTTAGGTGTACACCTACTTTTTATAGTGGGATTGCTAAGTTTTTAGGTGTACACCTACTTTTTATAGTGTGATTGTTAATTCCTCAGGTGTACACCTACTTTTTATAGTGTGATTGTTAATTTCTTAGGTGAACACCTACTTTTTATAGTGTGATTGTTAAGTTTTTAGGTGTACACCTACTTTTTATAGTGTGATTGTTAAGTTTTTAGGTGTACACCTACTTTTTATAGTGTGATTGTTAAGTTTTTAGGTGTACACCTACTTTTTATAGTGTGATTGTTAAGTTTTTAGGTGTATACCTACTTTTTATAGTGTGATTGTTAAGTTTTTAGGTGTACACCTACTTTTTATAGTGTGATTGTTAAGTTTTTAGGTGTACACATACTTTTTATAGTGTGATTGTTAAGTTTTTAGGTGTACACCTACTTTTTATAGTGTGATTGTTAATTTCTCAGGTGTACACCTACTTTTTATAGTGTGATTGTTAAGTTTTTAGGTGTACACCTACTTTTTATAGTGTGATTGGTAAGTTTTTAGGTGTACACCTACTTTTTATAGTGTGATTGTTAAGTTTTTAGGTGTACACCTACTTTTTATAGTGTGATTGTTAAGTTTTTAGGTAACACCTACTTTTTATAGTGTGATTGTTAAGTTTTTAGGTGTACACCTATTTTTTATAGTGTGATTGTTAAGTTTTTAGGTGTACACCTACTTTTTATAGTGTGATTGTTAAGTTTTTAGGTGTACACCTACTTTTTATAGTGTGATTGTTAAGTTTTTGGGTGTACACCTACTTTTTATAGTGTGATTGTTAAGTTTTTAGGTGTACACCTACTTTTTATAGTGTGATTGTTAAGTTTTTAGGTGTAAACCTACTTTTTATAGTGTGATTGTTAAGTTTTTAGGTGTACACCTACTTTTTATAGTGTGATTGTTAAGTTTTTGGGTGTACACCTACTTTTTATAGTGTGATTGTTAAGTTTTTAGGTGTACACCTACTTTTTATAGTGTGATTGTTAAGTTTTTAGGTGTAAACCTACTTTTTATAGTGTGATTGTTAAGTTTTTAGGTGTACACCTACTTTTTATAGTGTGATTGTTAAGTTTTTAGGTGTACACCTACTTTTTATAGTGTGATTGTTAAGTTTTTAGGTGTACACATACTTTTTATAGTGTGATTGTTAAGTTTTTAGGTGTACACCTACTTTTATAGTGTGATTGTTAATTTCTCAGGTGTACACCTACTTTTTATAGTGTGATTGTTAAGTTTTTAGGTGTACAGCTACTTTTTATAGTGTGAATGTTAAGTTTTTAGGTGTACACCTACTTTTTATAGTGTGATTGTTAAGTTTTTAGGTGTACACCTACTTTTTATAGTGTGATTGTTAAGTTTTTAGGTAACACCTACTTTTTATAGTGTGATTGTTAAGTTTTTAGGTGTACACCTACTTTTTAGAGTGTGATTGTTAAGTTTTTAGGTGTACACCTACTTTTAATAGTGTGATTGTTAAGTTTTTAGGTGTACACCTACTTTTTATAGTGTGATTGTTAAGTTTTTAGGTGTACACCTACTTTTTATAGTGTGATTGTTTAGTTTTTAGGTGTATACCTACTTTTTATAGTGTGATTGTTAAGTTTTTAGGTGTACACCTACTTTTTATAGTGTGATTGTTAAGTTTTTAGGTGTACACCTACTTTTTATAGTGTGATTGTTAATTTCTCAGGTGTACACCTACTTTTTATAGTGTGATTGTTAAGTTTTTAGGTGTACACCTACTTTTTATAGTGTGATTGTTAAATTTTTAGGTGTACACCTACTTTTTATAGTGTGATTGTTAAGTTTTTAGGTGTACACCTACTTTTTACAGTGTTATTGTTAAGTTTTTAGGTGTACACCTACTTTTTATAGTGTGATTGTTAAGTTTTTACGTGTACACCTACTTTTTATAGTGTGGTCGTTAAGTTTTAAGGTGTACACCTACTTTTTATAGTGTGATTGTTAATTTCTCAGGTGTACACCTACTTTTTATAGTGTGATTGTTAAGTTTTCAGGTGTACACCTACTTTTTATAGTGTGATTGTAAAGTTTTCAGGTGTACACCTACTTTTTATAGTGTGATTGTTAAGTTTTCAGGTGTACACCTACTTTTTATAGTGTGATTGTTAAGTTTTCAGGTGTACACCTACTTTTTATAGTGTGATTGTTAAGTTTTTAGGTGTACACCTACTTTTTATAGTGTGATTGTTAAGTTTTTAGGTGTACACCTACTTTTTATAGTGTGATTGTTAAGTTTTTAGGTGTACACCTACTTTTTATAGTGTGATTGTTAAGTTTTTAGGTGTACACCTACTTTTTATAGTGTGATTGTTAAGTTTTTAGGTGTACACCTACTTTTTATAGTGTGATTGTTAAGTTTTTAGGTGTACACCTACTTTTTATAGTGTGATTGTTAAGTTTTTAGGTGTACACCTACTTTTTATAGTGTGATTGTTAAGTTTTTAGGTGTACACCTACTTTTTATAGTGTGATTGTTAAGTTTTTAGGTGTACACCTACTTTTTATAGTGTGATTGTTAAGTTTTTAGGTGTACACCTACTTTTTATAGTGTGATTGTTAAGTTTTTAGGTGTACACCTATTTTTTATAGTGTGATTGTTCAGTTTTTAGGTGTACACCTACTTTTTATAGTGAGATTGTTAAGTTTTTAGGTGTACACCTACTTTTTATAGTGTGATTGTTAAGTTTTTAGGTGTACACCTACTTTTTACAGTGTGATTGTTAAGTTTTTAGGTGTACACCTACTTTTTATAGTGTGATTGTTAAGTTTTTACGTGTACACCTACTTTTTATGGTGTGATTGTTAAGTTTTTACGTGTACACCTACTTTTTATAGTGTGATTGTTAAGTTTTTACGTGTACACCTACTTTTTATAGTGTGATTGTTAAGTTTTTACGTGTACACCTACTTTTTATAGTGTGATTGTTAAGTTTTTACGTGTACACCTACTTTTTATAGTGTGATTGTTAAGTTTTTACGTGTACACCTACTTTTTATAGTGTGATTGTTAAGTTTTTACGTGTACACCTACTTTTTATAGTGTGATTGTTAAGTTTTTACGTGTACACCTACTTTTTATAGTGTGATTGTTAAGTTTTTACGTGTACACCTACTTTTTATAGTGTGATTGTTAAGTTTTTACGTGTACACCTACTTTTTATAGTGTGATTGTTAAGTTTTTACGTGTACACCTACTTTTTATAGTGTGATTGTTAAGTTTTTACGTGTACACCTACTTTTTATAGTGTGATTGTTAAGTTTTTACGTGTACACCTACTTTTTATAGTGTGATTGTTAAGTTTTTACGTGTACACCTACTTTTTATAGTGTGATTGTTAAGTTTTTACGTGTACACCTACTTTTTATAGTGTGATTGTTAAGTTTTTACGTGTACACCTACTTTTTATAGTGTGATTGTTAAGTTTTTACGTGTACACCTACTTTTTATAGTGTGATTGTTAAGTTTTTACGTGTACACCTACTTTTTATAGTGTGATTGTTAAGTTTTTACGTGTACACCTACTTTTTATAGTGTGATTGTTAAGTTTTTACGTGTACACCTACTTTTTATAGTGTGATTGTTAAGTTTTTACGTGTACACCTACTTTTTATAGTGTGATTGTTAAGTTTTTACGTGTACACCTACTTTTTATAGTGTGATTGTTAAGTTTTTACGTGTACACCTACTTTTTATAGTGTGATTGTTAAGTTTTTACGTGTACACCTACTTTTTATAGTGTGATTGTTAAGTTTTTACGTGTACACCTACTTTTTATAGTGTGATTGTTAAGTTTTTACGTGTACACCTACTTTTTATAGTGTGATTGTTAAGTTTTTACGTGTACACCTACTTTTTATAGTGTGATTGTTAAGTTTTTACGTGTACACCTACTTTTTATAGTGTGATTGTTAAGTTTTTACGTGTACACCTACTTTTTATAGTGTGATTGTTAAGTTTTTACGTGTACACCTACTTTTTATAGTGTGATTGTTAAGTTTTTACGTGTACACCTACTTTTTATAGTGTGATTGTTAAGTTTTTACGTGTACACCTACTTTTTATAGTGTGATTGTTAAGTTTTTACGTGTACACCTACTTTTTATAGTGTGATTGTTAAGTTTTTACGTGTACACCTACTTTTTATAGTGTGATTGTTAAGTTTTTACGTGTACACCTACTTTTTATAGTGTGATTGTTAAGTTTTTACGTGTACACCTACTTTTTATAGTGTGATTGTTAAGTTTTTACGTGTACACCTACTTTTTATAGTGTGATTGTTAAGTTTTTACGTGTACACCTACTTTTTATAGTGTGATTGTTAAGTTTTTACGTGTACACCTACTTTTTATAGTGTGATTGTTAAGTTTTTACGTGTACACCTACTTTTTATAGTGTGATTGTTAAGTTTTTACGTGTACACCTACTTTTTATAGTGTGATTGTTAAGTTTTTACGTGTACACCTACTTTTTATAGTGTGATTGTTAAGTTTTTACGTGTACACCTACTTTTTATAGTTTGACTGTTAAGTTTTTATGTGTACAACTACTTTTTATAGTTTGACTGTTAAGTTTTTATGTGTACAACTACTTTTTATAGTTTGACTGTTAAGTTTTTATGTGTACAACTACTTTTTATAGTTTGACTGTTAAGTTTTTATGTGTACAACTACTTTTTATAGTTTGACTGTTAAGTTTTTATGTGTACAACTACTTTTTATAGTTTGACTGTTAAGTTTTTATGTGTACAACTACTTTTTATAGTTTGACTGTTAAGTTTTTATGTGTACAACTACTTTTTATAGCTTGACTGTTAAGTTTTTATGTGTACAACTACTTTTTATAGCTTGACTGATAAGTTTTTATGTGTACAACTACTTTTTATAGCTTGACTGATAAGTTTTTATGTGTACAACTACATTTTATAGTTTGACTGTTAAGTTTTTATGTGTACAACTACTTTTTATAGTTTGACTGTTAAGTTTTTATGTGTACAACTACTTTTTATAGCTTGACTGTTAAGTTTTTATGTGTACAACTACTTTTTATAGCTTGACTGTTAAGTTTTTATGTGTACAACTACTTTTTATAGCTTGACTGTTAAGTTTTTATGTGTACAACTACTTTTTATAGTTTGACTGTTAAGTTTTTATGTGTACAACTACTTTTTATAGTTTGACTGTTAAGTTTTTATGTGTACAACTACTTTTTATAGTTTAACTGTTAAGTTTTTATGTGTACAACTACTTTTTATAGTTTGACTGTTAAGTTTTTATGTGTACAACTACTTTTTATAGTTTGACTGTTAAGTTTTTATGTGTACAACTACTTTTTATAGTTTGACTGTTAAGTTTTTATGTGTACAACTACTTTTTATAGTTTGACTGTTAAGTTTTTATGTGTACAACTACTTTTTATAGTTTGACTGTTAAGTTTTTATGTGTACAACTACTTTTTATAGTTTGACTGTTAAGTTTTTATGTGTACAACTACTTTTTATAGTTTGACTGTTAAGTTTTTATGTGTACAACTACTTTTTATAGTTTGACTGTTAAGTTTTTATGTGTACAACTACTTTTTATAGTTTGACTGTTAAGTTTTTATGTGTACAACTACTTTTTATAGCTTGACTGTTAAGTTTTTATGTGTACAACTACTTTTTATAGTTTGACTGTTGAGTTTTTATGTGTACAACTACTTTTTATAGTTTGACTGTTAAGTTTTTATGTGTACAACTACTTTTTATAGTTTGACTGTTAAGTTTTTATGTGTACAACTACTTTTTATAGTTTGACTGTTAAGTTTTTATGTGTACAACTACTTTTTATAGTTTGACTGTTAAGTTTTTATGTGTACAACTACTTTTTATAGCTTGACTGTTAAGTTTTTATGTGTACAACTACTTTTTATAGTTTGACTGTTAAGTTTTTATGTGTACAACTACTTTTTATAGTTTGACTGTTAAGTTTTTATGTGTACAACTACTTTTTATAGTTTGACTGTTAAGTTTTTATGTGTACAACTACTTTTTATAGTTTGACTGTTAAGTTTTTATGTGTACAACTACTCTTTATAGTTTGACTGTTAAGTTTTTATGTGTACAACTACTTTTTATAGTTTGACTGTTAAGTTTTTATGTGTACAACTACTTTTTATAGTTTGACTGTTAAGTTTTCATGTGTACAACTACTTTTTATTGTTTGACTGTTAAGTTTTCATGTGTACAACTACTTTTTATAGTTTGACTGTTAAGTTTTTATGTGTACAACTACTTTTTATAGCTTGACTGTTGAGTTTTTATGTGTACAACTACTTTTTATAGTTTGACTGTTGAGTTTTTATGTGTATAACTCCTTTTTATAGTTTGACTGTTAAGTTTTTATGTGTACAACTACTTTTTATAGTTTGACTGTTGAGTTTTTATGTGTACAACTACTTTTTATAGTTTGACTGTTAAGTTTTTATGTGTACAACTACTTTTTATAGTTTGACTGTTAAGTTTTTATGTGTACAACTACTTTTTATAGTTTGACTGTTAAGTTTTTATGTGTACAACTACTTTTTATAGTTTGACTGTTAAGTTTTTATGTGTACAACTACTTTTTATAGTTTGACTGTTAAGTTTTTATGTGTACAACTACTTTTTATAGCTTGACTGTTAAGTTTTTATGTGTACAACTACTTTTTATAGCTTGACTGTTAAGTTTTTATGTGTACAACTACTTTTTATAGCTTGACTGTTAAGTTTTTATGTGTACAACTACTTTTTATAGCTTGACTGTTAAGTTTTTATGTGTACAACTACTTTTTATAGTTTGACTGTTAAGTTTTTATGTGTACAACTACTTTTTATAGTTTGACTGTTAAGTTTTTATGTGTACAACTACTTTTTATAGTTTGACTGTTAAGTTTTTATGTGTACAACTACTTTTTATAGTTTGACTGTTAAGTTTTTATGTGTACAACTACTTTTTATAGTTTGACTGTTAAGTTTTTATGTGTACAACTACTTTTTATAGTTTGACTGATAAGTTTTTATGTGTACAACTTTTTTTTATAGTTTGACTGTTAAGTTTTTATGTGTACAACTACTTTTTATAGTTTGACTGTTAAGTTTTTATGTGTAAAACTACTTTTTATAGTTTGACTGTTAAGTTTTTATGTGTACAACTACTTTTTATAACTTGACTGTTAAGTTTTTATGTGTACAACTACTTTTTATAGCTTGACTGTTAAGTTTTTATGTGTACAACTACTTTTTATAGCTTGACTGTTAAGTTTTTATGTGTACAACTACTTTTTATAGTTTGACTGTTAAGTTTTTATGTGTACAACTACTTTTTATAGTTTGACTGTTAAGTTTTTAAGTGTACAACCACTTTTTATAGTTTGACTGTTAAGTTTTTATGTGTACAACTACTTTTTATAGTTTGACTGTTAAGTTTTTATGTGTACAACTACTTTTTATAGTTTGACTGTTAAGTTTTTTTGTGTACAACTACTTTTTATAGTTTGACTGTTAAGTTTTTATGTGTACAACTACTTTTTATAGTTTGACTGTTAAGTTTTTATGTGTACAACTACTTTTTATAGTTTGACTGTTAAGTTTTTATGCGTACAACTACTTTTTATAGTTTGACTGTTAAGTTTCTAGGTGTACAACTACTTTTTATAGTTTGACTGTTAAGTTTTTATGTGTACAACTACTTTTTATAGTTTGACTGTTAAGTTTTTATGTGTACAACTACTTTTTAAAGTTTGACTGTTAAGTTTTTATGTGTACAACTACTTTTTATAGTTTGACTGTTAAGTTTTTATGTGTACAACTACTTTTTATAGTTTGACTGTTAAGTTTTTATGTGTACAACTACTTTTTATAGTTTGACTGTTAAGTTTTTATGTGTACAACTACTTTTTATAGCTTGACTGTTAAGTTTTTATGTGTACAACTACTTTTTATAGCTTAACTGTTAAGTTTTTATGTGTACAACTACTTTTTATAGTTTGACTGTTAAGTTTTTATGTGTACAACTACTTTTTATAGTTTGACTGTTAAGTTTTTATGTGTACAACTACTTTTTATAGTTTGACTGTTAAGTTTTTATGTGTACAACTACTTTTTATAGCTTGACTGTTAAGTTTTTATGTGTACAACTACTTTTTATAGCTTGACTGTTAAGTTTTTATGTGTACAACTACTTTTTATAGTTTGACTGTTAAGTTTTTATGTGTACAACTACTTTTTATAGCTTGACTGTTAAGTTTTTATGTGTACAACTACTTTTTATATCTTGACTGTTAAGTTTTTATGTGTACAACTACTTTTTATAGCTTAACTGTTAAGTTTTTATGTGTACAACTACTTTTTATAGTTTGACTGTTAAGTTTTTAAGTGTACAACTACTTTTTATAGTTTGACTGTTAAGTTTTTATGTGTACAACTACTTTTTATAGTTTGACTGTTAAGTTTTTATGTGTACAACTACTTTTTATAGTTTGACTGTTAAGTTTTTTTGTGTACAACTACTTTTTATAGTTTGACTGTTAAGTTTTTATGTGTACAACTACTTTTTATAGTTTGACTGTTAAGTTTTTATGTGTACAACTACTTTTTATAGTTTGACTGTTAAGTTTTTATGTGTACAACTACTTTTTATAGTTTGACTGTTAAGTTTTTATGTGTACAACTACTTTTTATAGTTTGACTGTTAAGTTTTTATGTGTACAACTACTTTTTATAGTTTGACTGTTAAGTTTTTATGTGTACAACTACTTTTTATAGTTTGACTGTTAAGTTTTTATGTGTACAACTACTTTTTATAGTTTGACTGTTAAGTTTTTATGTGTACAACTACTTTTTATAGTTTGACTGTTAAGTTTTTATGTGTACAACTACTTTTTATAGCTTGACTGTTAAGTTTTTATGTGTACAACTACTTTTTATAGCTTGACTGTTAAGTTTTTATGTGTACAACTACTTTTTATAGCTTAACTGTTAAGTTTTTATGTGTACAACTACTTTTTATAGTTTGACTGTTAAGTTTTTATGTGTACAACTACTTTTTATAGTTTGACTGTTAAGTTTTTATGTGTACAACTACTTTTTATAGTTTGACTGTTAAGTTTTTATGTGTACAACTACTTTTTATAGTTTGACTGTTAAGTTTTTAAGTGTACAACTACTTTTTATAGTTTGACTGTTAAGTTTTTATGTGTACAACTACTTTTTATAGTTTGACTGTTAAGTTTTTATGTGTACAACTACTTTTTATAGTTTGACTGTTAAGTTTTTTTGTGTACAACTACTTTTTATAGTTTGACTGTTAAGTTTTTATGTGTACAACTACTTTTTATAGTTTGACTGTTAAGTTTTTATGTGTACAACTACTTTTTATAGCTTGACTGTTAAGTTTTTATGTGTACAACTACTTTTTATAGCTTGACTGTTAAGTTTTTATGTGTACAACTACTTTTTATAGCTTGATTGTTAAGTTTTTATGTGTACAACTACTTTTTATAGCTTGACTGTTAAGTTTTTATGTGTACAACTACTTTTTATAGCTTGACTGTTAAGTTTTTATGTGTACAACTACTTTTTATAGTTTGACTGTTAAGTTTTTATGTGTACAACTACTTTTTATAGTTTGACTGTTAAGTTTTTATGTGTACAGCTACTTTTTATAGTTTGACTGTAAAGTTTTTATGTGTACAACTACTTTTTATAGTTTGACTGTTAAGTTTTTATGTGTACAACTACTTTTTATAGTTTGACTGTTAAGTTTTTATGTGTACAACTACTTTTTATAGTTTGGCTGTTAAGTTTTTATGTGTACAACTACTTTTTATAGTTTGACTGCTAAGTTTTTATGTGTACAACTACTTTTTATAGTTTGACTGTTAAGTTTTTATGTGTACAACTACTTTTTATAGTTTGACTGTTAAGTTTTTATGTGTACATCTACTTTTTATAGTTTGACTGTTAAGTTTTTATGTGTACAACTACTTTTTATAGGGTGACTGTTTAGTTTTTAGGTGTACAACTACTTTTTATAGTTTGACTGTTAATTTTTTATGTGTACAACTACTTTTTATAGTTTGACTGTTAAGTTTTTATGTATACAACTACTTTTTATAGTTTGACTGTTAAGTTTTTATGTGTACAACTACTTTTTATAGTTTGACTGTTAAGTTTTTATGTGTACAACTACTTTTTATAGTTTGACTGTTAAGTTTTTATGTGTACAACTACTTTTTATAGTTTGACTGTTAAGTTTTTATGTGTACAACTACTTTTTATAGTTTGACTGTTAAGTTTTTATGTGTACAACTACTTTTTATAGTTTGACTGTTAAGTTTTTATGTGTACAACTACTTTTTATAGTTTGACTGTTAAGTTTTTATGTGTACAACTACTTTTTATAGTTTGACTGTTAAAGTTTTATGTGTACAACTACTTTTTATAGTTTGACTGTTAAGTTTTTATGTGTACAACTACTTTTTATAGTTTGACTGTTAAGTTTTTATGTGTACAACTACTTTTTATAGTTTGACTGTTAAGTTTTTATGTGTACAACTACTTTTTATAGCTTGACTGTTAAGTTTTTATGTGTACAACTACTCTTTATAGTTTGACTGTTAAGTTTTTATGTGTACAACTATTTTTTATAGTTTGACTGTTAAATTTTTATGTGTACAACTACTTTTTATAGTTTGACTGTTAAGTTTTTATGTGTACAACTACTTTTTATAGTTTGACTGTTAAGTTTTTATGTGTACAACTACTTTTTATAGTTTGACTGTTAAGTTTTTATGTGTACAACTACTTTTTATAGTTTGACTGTTAAGTTTTTATGTGTACAACTACTTTTTATAGTTTGACTGTTAAGTTTTTATGTGTACAACTACTTTTTATAGTTTGACTGTTAAGTTTTTATGTCTACAACTACTTTTTATAGCTTGACTGTTAAGTTTTTATGTCTACAACTACTTTTTATAGCTTGACTGTTAAGTTTTTATGTGTACAACTATTTTTTATAGTTTGACTGTTAAATTTTTATGTGTACAACTACTTTTTATAGTTTGACTGTTAAGTTTTTATGTGTACAACTACTTTTTATAGTTTGACTGTGAAGTTTTTATGTGTACAACTACTTTTTATAGTTTGACTGTTAAGTTTTTATGTGTACAACTACTTTTTATAGTTTGACTGTTAAGTTTTTATGTGTACAACTACTTTTTATAGTTTGACTGTTAAGTTTTTACGTGTACACCTACTTTTTATAGTGTGATTGTTAAGTTTTTACGTGTACACCTACTTTTTATAGTGTGATTGTTAAGTTTTTACGTGTACACCTACTTTTTATAGTGTGATTGTAAAGTTTTTACGTGTACACCTACTTTTTATAGTGTGATTGTTAAGTTTTTACGTGTACACCTACTTTTTATAGTGTGATTGTAAAGTTTTTACGTGTACACCTACTTTTTATAGTGTGATTGTAAAGTTTTTACGTGTACACCTACTTTTTATAGTGTGATTGTAAAGTTTTTACGTGTACACCTACTTTTTATAGTGTGATTGTAAAGTTTTTACGTGTACACCTACTTTTTATAGTGTGATTGTAAAGTTTTTACGTGTACACCTACTTTTTATAGTGTGATTGTTAAGTTTTTACGTGTACACCTACTTTTTATAGTGTGATTGTTAAGTTTTTACGTGTACACCTACTTTTTATAGTGTGATTGTTAAGTTTTTACGTGTACACCTACTTTTTATAGTGTGATTGTTAAGTTTTTACGTGTACACCTACTTTTTATAGTGTGATTGTTAAGTTTTTACGTGTACACCTACTTTTTATAGTGTGATTGTTAAGTTTTTACGTGTACACCTACTTTTTATAGTGTGATTGTTAAGTTTTTACGTGTACACCTACTTTTTATAGTGTGATTGTTAAGTTTTTACGTGTACACCTACTTTTTATAGTGTGATTGTTAAGTTTTTACGTGTACACCTACTTTTTATAGTGTGATTGTTAAGTTTTTACGTGTACACCTACTTTTTATAGTGTGATTGTTAAGTTTTTACGTGTACACCTACTTTTTATAGTGTGATTGTTAAGTTTTTACGTGTACACCTACTTTTTATAGTGTGATTGTTAAGTTTTTACGTGTACACCTACTTTTTATAGTGTGATTGTTAAGTTTTTACGTGTACACCTACTTTTTATAGTGTGATTGTTAAGTTTTTACGTGTACACCTACTTTTTATAGTGTGATTGTTAAGTTTTTACGTGTACACCTACTTTTTATAGTGTGATTGTTAAGTTTTTACGTGTACACCTACTTTTTATAGTGTGATTGTTAAGTTTTTACGTGTACACCTACTTTTTATAGTGTGATTGTTAAGTTTTTACGTGTACACCTACTTTTTATAGTGTGATTGTTAAGTTTTTACGTGTACACCTACTTTTTATAGTGTGATTGTTAAGTTTTTACGTGTACACCTACTTTTTATAGTGTGATTGTTAAGTTTTTACGTGTACACCTACTTTTTATAGTGTGATTGTTAAGTTTTTACGTGTACACCTACTTTTTATAGTGTGATTGTTAAGTTTTTACGTGTACACCTACTTTTTATAGTGTGATTGTTAAGTTTTTACGTGTACACCTACTTTTTATAGTGTGATTGTTAAGTTTTTACGTGTACACCTACTTTTTATAGTGTGATTGTTAAGTTTTTACGTGTACACCTACTTTTTATAGTGTGATTGTTAAGTTTTTACGTGTACACCTACTTTTTATAGTGTGATTGTTAAGTTTTTACGTGTACACCTACTTTTTATAGTGTGATTGTTAAGTTTTTACGTGTACACCTACTTTTTATAGTGTGATTGTTAAGTTTTTACGTGTACACCTACTTTTTATAGTGTGATTGTTAAGTTTTTACGTGTACACCTACTTTTTATAGTGTGATTGTTAAGTTTTTACGTGTACACCTACTTTTTATAGTGTGATTGTTAAGTTTTTACGTGTACACCTACTTTTTATAGTGTGATTGTTAAGTTTTTACGTGTACACCTACTTATAGTGTGATTGTTAAGTTTTTTACGTGTACACCTACTTTTTATAGTGTGATTGTTAAGTTTTTACGTGTACACCTACTTTTTTATGTGATTGTTAAGTTTTTACG
>JAVRKA010000412.1:0-122884 GCA_034508555.1 Venustoraphidia nigricollis | reverse complement strand
ATTTTTGAAATGCCTATCGAAAACTACATCTGAAATGCCTATCAGCACCTATATTTGAAATGCCTATCGGCAACCACATCAGAAATGCCTATCGGCACCTATATCTGAAATGCCTTTCGGCATTTATATCTGAAATGCCTATAGACACCTATATTTGAAATGCCTATCGGCACCTATATTTTAAATGCCTATCGGCAACTATATCTGATATGCCTATCGGCACCTATATCTGAAATGCCTATCGGCACCTATTTTTGAAATGCCTATCGGAAACTACATCTAAAATGCTAATCGGCACAGGTTTTTAAAATGCCAATCGGCAACTATATCTGAAATGCCTATCGGCACCTATATCTTAAATGCCTATCGGCACCTATTTTTGAAATGCCTATCGGAAACTACATCTGAAATGCCTATCAGCACCTATATTTGAAATGCCTATCGGCAACCATATCTGAAATGCCTATCGGCACCTATATCTGAAGTGCCTTTCGGCATTTATATCTGAAATGCCTATCGACACCTATATTTGAAATGCCTATCGGCACCTATATTTTAAATGCCTATTGGCAACTATATCTGATATGCTTATCGGCACCTATATCTGAAATGCCTATCGGCACCTATTTTTAAAATGCCAATCGGCGACTATATCTGAAATGCCTATCGGCACCTATATCTGAAATGCCAATCGGCACCAATTTTTGAAATGCCTATCGGAAACTGCATCTGAAATGCCTATCAGCACCTATATTTGAAATGCCTATCGGCAACCATATCTGAAATGCCTATCGGCACCTGTTTTTAAAATGCCAATCGGCAACTATATCTGAAATGCCTATCGGCACCTATATCTGAAATGCCTATCGGCACCTATTTTTGAAATGTCTTTCGGAAACTACATCTGAAATGCCTATCTGCTCCTATATTTGAAATGCCTATCGGCTTCTATATCTGAAATGCCTATCGGCACCTATTTTTAAAATGCCAATCGGCAACTATATCTGAAATGCCTATCGGCTCCTATTTTTGAGATGCCTATCGGAAACTACAACTGAAATGCCTATCAACACCTATATTTAAAATGCCTATCTGCAACCATATTTGGAATGCCTATCGGCACCTATATTTGAAATGCCTATCGGCTTCTTATGTGCAATGCCTAGCGGCACCTATTTTTAAAATGCCCATCGGCAACTATATCTGAAGTGCCTATCGACACCTATATTTGAAATACCTATCGGCTTCTATATCTGGAATGCCTATCGGCACCTATTTTTAAAATGCCAATCGGCAACTATATCTGAAATGCCTATCGGCTCCTACATCAAAAATGCCAATCGGCACCAATTTTTGAAATGCCTATCGGAAACTACATCTGAAATGCCTATCAGCACCTATATTTGAAATGCCTATCGGCAACTATATCTGAAATGCCTATCGGCACCTATATTTAAAATGCCTATCGGCTTCTATATCTGAAATGCCTATCGACACCTATTTTTAAAATGCCAATTGGCAACTATATCTGAAATGCCTATCGGCACCTATATCTGAAATGCCTATCGGTACCTATTTTTGAAATGCCTATCGGAAACTACATCTGAAATGCCTATCAGCACTTATATTTGAAATTCCTATCGGCAACCATATCTGGAATGCCTATCGGCACCTATATTTGAAATGCCTATCGGCTTCTATATCTGAAATTCCTATCGGCACCGATTTTTAAAATGCCAATCGGCAACTATATCTGAAATGCCTATCGGCACCTATATCTGAAATGCCCATCGGCACCTATTTTTGAAATGTCTTTCGGAAACTACATCTGAAATGCCTATCTGCTCCTATATTTGAAATGCCTATCGGCAACCATATCTGAAATGCCTATCGACCCCTATATTTGAAATACCTATCGGCTTTTATATCTGAAATGCCTATCGGCACCTGTTTTTAAAATGCCAATCGGCAACTATATCTGAAATGCCTATCGGCATCTATATCTGAAAAGCCTATCGGCATCAATTTTTGAAATGCCTATCGGAAACTACATCTAAAATGCCTATCAGCACCTATATTTGAAATGCCTATCGGCAACCATATCTGGAATGCCTATCGGCACCTATATTTGAAATGCCTATCGGCTTCTATATCTGAAATGCCTATCGGCACCTATTTTTAAAATGCCAATTGGCAACTATATCTGAAATGCCTATCGGCACCTATATCTGAAAAGCCTATCGGCACCTATTTTCGAAATGCCTATCGGAAACTACATCTGAAATGCCTATCAGCACCTATATTTGAAATGCCTATCGGCAACCATATCTAGAATGCCTATTGGCATCTATATTTGAAATGCCTATCGGCTTCTATATCTGAAATGCCTATCGGCACCTATATCTGAAATGCCTATCGGCACCTATTTTTGAAATGCCTATCGGAAACTACATCTGAAATGCCTATCAGCACCTATATTTGAAATGCCTATCGTCAACCATATCTGAAATGCCTATCGACACCTATATTTGAAATACCTATCGGCTTCTATATCTGAAATGCCTATCGCCACCTATTTTTAAAATGCCAATCGGTAACTATATCTGAAATGCCTATCGGCACCTATATCTGAAATGCCTATCGGCACCAATTTTTGAAATGCCTATCGGAAAATACATCTGGAATGCCTATCAGCACCTATATTTGAAATGCCTATCGGCAACCATAACTGGAATGCCTATCGGCACCTATATTTGAAATGCCTATCGGCTTCTATATCTGAAATGCCTATCGGCACCTATTTTTAAAATGCCAATCGGCATTTATATCTGAAATGCCTATCGGCACCTATATCTAAAATGCCTATCGGCACCTATTTTTGAAATGCCTATCGGAAACTACAACCGAAATGCCTATCAGCACCTATATTTGAAATGCTAATCGGCAACCATATTTGGAATGCCTATCGGCACCTATATTTGAAATGCCTATCGGCTTCTATATCTGAAATGCCTAGCGGCACCTATTTTTAAAATTCCAATCGGCAACTATATCTGAAGTGCCTATCGGCACCTATATCTAAAATGCCTATCGGCACCTATTTTTGAAATGCCTATCGAAAACTACATCTGAAATGCCTATCAGCACCTATATTTGAAATGCCTATCGGCAACCACATCAGAAATGCCTATCGGCACCTATATCTGAAATGCCTTTCGGCATTTATATCTGAAATGCCTATAGACACCTATATTTGAAATGCCTATCGGCACCTATATTTTAAATGCCTATCGGCAACTATATCTGATATGCCTATCGGCACCTATATCTGAAATGCCTATCGGCACCTATTTTTGAAATGCCTATCGGAAACTACATCTAAAATGCTAATCGGCACAGGTTTTTAAAATGCCAATCGGCAACTATATCTGAAATGCCTATCGGCACCTATATCTTAAATGCCTATCGGCACCTATTTTTGAAATGCCTATCGGAAACTACATCTGAAATGCCTATCAGCACCTATATTTGAAATGCCTATCGGCAACCATATCTGAAATGCCTATCGACACCTATATTTGAAATTCCTATCGGCTTCTATATCTGAAATGCCTATCGGCACCTATTTTTAAAATGCCAATAGGCAACTATATCTGAAATGCCTATCGGCACCTATATCTGAAATGCCAATCGGCACCAATTTTTGAAATGCCTATCGGAAACTACATCTGAAATGCCTATCAGCACCTATATTTCAAATGCCTATCGGCAAACATATCTGGAAAGCCTATCGGCACCTATATTTGAAATGCCTATCGGCTTCTATATCTGAAATGCCTATCAACACCTATTTTTAAAATGCCAATTGGCAACTATATCTGAAATGCCTATCGGCACCTATATCTGAAATGCCTATCGGTACCTATTTTTGAAATGCCTATCGGAAACTACATCTGAAATGCCTATCAGCACCTATATTTGAAATGCCTATCGGCAACCATATCTGAAATGCCTATCGACACCTATATTTGAAATATCTATCGGCTTCTATATCTGAAATGCCTATCAACACCTATTTTTAAAATGCCAATCGGCAACTATATCTGAAATGCCTACAGGCACCTATATCTAAAATGCCTACCGGCACCTATTTTCGAAATGCCTATCGGAAACTACATCTGAAATGCCTATCAGCACCTATATTTGAAATGCCTATCGGCAACCATATCTGAAATGCCTATCGGCACCTATATTTGAAATGCCTTACGGCTTCTATATCTGAAATGCCTATCGGCACCTATTTTTAAAATGCCAATCGGCAACTATATCTGAAATGCCTATCGGCACCTATAACTGAAATGCCTATCGGCACCTATTTTTGAAATGCCTATCGGAAACTACAACCGAAATGCCTATCAGCACCTATATTTGAAATGCCTATCGGCAACCATATTTGGAATGCCTATCGGCACCTATATTTGAAATGCCTATCGGCTTCTATATCTGAAATGCCTAGCGGCACCTATTTTTAAAATGCCAATCGGCAACTATATCTGAAGTGCCTATCGGCACCTATATCTAAAATGCCTATCGGCACCTATTTTTGAAATGCCTATCGAAAACTACATCTGAAATGCCTATCAGCACCTATTTTTGAAATGCCTATCGGCAACCACATCAGAAATGCCTATCGGCACCTATATCTGAAATGCCTTTCGGCATTTATATCTGAAATGCCTATCGACACCTATATTTGAAATGCCTATCGGCACCTATATTTTAAATGCCTATCGGCAACTATATCTGATATGCCTATCGGCACCTATATCTGAAATGCCTATCGGCACCTATTTTTGAAATGCCTATCGGAAAATACATCTAAAATGCCTATCGGCACAGGTTTTTAAAATGCCAATCGGCAACTATATCTGAAATGCCTATCGGCACCTATATCTGAAATGCCTATCGGCAACTATTTTTGAAATGCCTATCGGAAACTACATCTGAAATGCCTATCAGCACCTATATTTGAAAAGCCTATCGGCAACCATATCTGAAATGCCTATCGACACCTATATTTGAAATACCTATCGGCTTCTATATCTGAAATGCCTATCGGCACCTATTTTTAAAATGCCAATAGGCAACTATATCTGAAATGCCTATCGGCACCTATATCTGAAATGCCAATCGGCACCAATTTTTGAAATGCCTATCGGAAACTACATCTGAAATGCCTATCAGCACCTATATTTCAAATGCCTATCGGCAAACATATCTGGAATGCCTATCGGCACCTATATTTGAAATGCCTATCGGCTTCTATATCTGAAATGCCTATCGACACCTATTTTTAAAATGCCAATTGGCAACCATATCCTAAATGCCTATCGACACCTATATTTGAAATACCTATCGGCTTCTATATCTGAAATGCCTATCGGCACCTATTTTTAAAATGCCAATAGGCAACTATATCTGAAATGCCTATCGGCACCTATATCTGAAATGCCAATCGGCACCAATTTTTGAAATGCCTATCGGAAACTACATCTGAAATGCCTATCAGCACCTATATTTCAAATGCCTATCGGCAAACATATCTGGAATGTTTATCGGCACCTATATTTGAAATGCCTATCGGCTTCTATATCTGAAATGCCATTCGACACCTATTTTTAAAATGCCAATTGGCAACTATATCTGAAATGCCTATTGGCACCTATAACTGAAATGCCTATCGGTACCTATTTTTGAAATGCCTATCGGAAACTACATCTGAAATGCCTATCAGCTCTTATATTTGAAATGTCTATCGGCAACCATATCTGAAATGCCTATCGACACCTATATTTGAAATACCTATCGGCTTCTATATCTGAAATGCCTATCGGCACCTGTTTTTAAAATGCCAATCGGCAACTATATCTGAAATGCCTATCGGCACCTATATCTGAAATGCCTATCGGCATCATTTTTTGAAATGCCTATCGGAAACTACATCTAAAATGCCTATCAGCACCTATATTTAAAATGCCTATCGGCAACCATATCTGGAATGCCTATCGGCACCGATATTTGAAATGTTTATCGGCATCTATATCTGAAATGCCTATCGGCACCTATTTTCAAAATGCCAATTGGCAACTATATCTGAAATGCCTATCGGCACCTATATCTGAAATGCCTATCGGCACCTATTTTTGAAATGCCTATCGGAAACTACATCTGAAATGCCTATCAGCACCTATATTTTAAATGCCTATCGGCAAACATATCTGGAATGCCTATCGGCACCTATATTTGAAATGCCTATCGGCTTCTATATCTGAAATGCCTATCGACACCTATTTTTAAAATGCCAATTGGCAACTATATCTGAAATGCCTATCGGCACCTATATTTGAAATGTTTATCGGCTTCTATATCTGAAATGCCTATCGGCACCTATTTTCAAAATGCCAATTGGCAACTGTATCTGAAATGCCTATCGACACCTATATTTGAAATACCTATCGGCTTCTATATCTGAAATGCCTATCAACACCTATTTTTAAAATGCCAATCGGCAACTATATCTGAAATGCCTATATGCATCTATATCTGAAATGCCTATCGGCACCTATTTTTGAAATGCCTATCGGAAACTACATCTGAAATGCCTATCAGCACCTATATTTCAAATGCCTATCGGCAAACATATCTGGAATGCCTATCGGCACCTATATTTGAAATGCCTATCGGCTTCTATATCTGAAATGCCTATCGACACCTATTTTTAAAATGCCAATTGGCAACTATATCTGAAATGCCTATCGGCACCTATATCTGAAATGCCTATCGGTACCTATTTTTGAAATGCCCATCGGAAACTACATCTGAAATTCCTATCAGCTCTTATATTTGAAATGCCTATCGACAACCATATCTGGAATGCCTATCGGCACCTATATTTGAAATGCCTATCGGCTTCTATATCTGAAATGCCTATCGGCACCTATAACTGAAATGCCTATCGGCACCTATTTTTAAAATGCCAATCGGCAACTATATCTGAAATGCCTATCGGCACCTATAACTGAAATGCCTATCGGCACCTATTTTTGAAATGTCTTTCGGAAACTACATCTGAAATGCCTATCTGCTCCTATATTTGAAATGTCTATCGGCAACCATATCTGAAATGCCTATCGACACCTATATTTGAAATACCTATCGGCTTCTATATCTGAAATGCCTATCGGCACCTGTTTTTAAAATGCCAATCGGCAACTATATCTGAAATGCCTATCGGCACCTATATCTCAAATGCCTATCGGCATCATTTTTTGAAATGCCTAACGGAAACTACATCTAAAATGCCTATCAGCACCTATATTTGAAATGCCTATCGGCAACCATATCTGGAATGCCTATCGGCACCTATATTTGAAATGTTTATCGGCTTCTATATCTGAAATGCCTATCGGCACCTACATCTCAAATGCCTATCGGCATCAATTTTTGAAATGCCTATCGGAAACTACATCTAAAATGCCTATCAGAACCTATATTTGAAATGCCTATCGGCAACCATATCTGAAATGCTTATCGGCATCTATATTTGAAATGCTTATCGGCTTCTTTATCTGAAATGCCTATCGGCACCTATTTTCAAAATGCCAATTGGCAACTATATCTGAAATGCCTATCGGCACCTATATCTGAAATGCCTATCGGCACCTATTTTTGAAATGCCTATCGAAAACTACATCTGAAATGCCTATCAGCTCTTATATTTGAAATGCCTATCGACAACCATATCTTGAATGCCTATCGGCACATATATTTGAAATGCCTATCGGCTTCTATATCTGAAATGCCTATCGGCACCTATTTTTAAAATGCCAATCGGCAACTATATCTGAAATGACTATCGGCACCTATATCTGAAATGTCTATCGGCACCTATTTTTGAAATGCCTATCGGAAACTACAACTGAAATGCCTAAAAGCACCTATATTTGAAATGCCTATCGGCAACCATATTTGGAATGCCTATCGGCACCTATATTTGAAATGCCTATCGGCTTCTATATCTGAAATGCCTAGCGGCACCTATTTTTAAAATGCCTATCGGCAACTATATCTGAAGTGCCTATCGGCACCTATATCTAAAATGCCTATCGGCACCTATTTTTGAAATGCCTATCGAAAACTACATCTGAAATGCCTAAATGCACCTATATTTGAAATGCCTATCGGCAACCACATCAGAAATGCCTATCGGCACCTATATCTGAAATGCCTTTCGGCATTTATATCTGAAATGCCTATCGACACCTATATTTGAAATGCCTATCGGCACCTATATTTTAAATGCCTATTGGCAACTATATCTAATATGCCTATCGGCACCTATATCTGAAATGCCTATCGGCACCTATTTTTAAAATGCCAATCGGCGACTATATCTGAAATGCCTATCGGCACCTATATCTGAAATGCCAATCGGCACGAATTTTTGAAATGCCTATCGGAAACTACATCTGAAATGCCTATCAGCACCTATATTTGAAATGCCTATCGGCAACCATATCTGAAATGCCTATCGGCACCTGTTTTTAAAATGCCAATCGGCAACTATATCTGAAATGCCTATCGGCACCTATATCTGAAATGCCTATCGGCACCTATTTTTGAAATGTCTTTCGGAAACTACATCTGAAATGCCTATCTGCTCCTATATTTGAAATGCCTATCGGCAACCATATCTGGAATGTTTATTGGCACCTATATTTGAAATGCCTATCGGCTTCTATATCTGAAATGCCTATCGGCACCTATTTTTAAAATGCCAATCGGCAACTATATCTGAAATGCCTATCGGCACCTATATCTGGAATGCCTATCGGCTCCTATTTTTGAAATGCCTATCGGAAACTACAACTGAAATGCCTATCAACACCTATATTTAAAATGCCTATCTGCAACCATATTTGGAATGCCTATCGGCACCTATATTTGAAATGCCTATCGGCTTCTTATGTGCAATGCCTAGCGGCACCTATTTTTAAAATGCCAATCGGCAACTATATCTGAAGTGCCTATCGACACCTATATTTGAAATACCTATCGGCTTCTATATCTGAAATGCCTATCGGCACCTATTTTTAAAATGCCAATCGGCAACTATATCTGAAATGCCTATCGGCACCTATATCTAAAATGCCAATCGGCACCAATTTTTGAAATGCCTATCGGAAACTACATCTGAAATGCCTATCAGCACCTATATTTGAAATGCCTATCGGCAACTATATCTGAAATGCCTATCGGCACCTATATTTGAAATACCTATCGGCTTCTATATCTGAAATGCCTATCGGCACCTGTTTTTAAAATGCCAATCGGCAACTATATCTGAAATGCCTATCGGCATCTATATCTGAAAAGCCTATCGGCATCAATTTTTGAAATGCCTATCGGAAACTACATCTAAAATGCCTATCAGCACCTATATTTGAAATGCCTATCGGCAACCATATCTGGAATGCCTATCGGCACCTATATTTGAAATGCCTATCGGCTTCTATATCTGAAATGCCTATCGGCACCTATTTTAAAAATGCCAATTAGCAACTATATCTGAAATGCCTATCGGCACCTATATCTGAAATGCCTATCGGCACCTATTTTTGAAATGCCTATCGGAAACTACATCTGAAATGCCTATCAGCACCTATATTTGAAATGCCTATCGGCAACCATATCTGGAATGCCTATTGGCACCTATATTTGAAATGCCTATCGGCTTCTATATCTGAAATGCCTATCGGCACCTATATCTGAAATGCCTATCGGCACCTATTTTTGAAATGCCTATCGGAAACTACATCTGAAATGCCTATCAGCACCTATATTTGAAATGCTTATCGTCAACCATATCTGAAATGCCTATCGACACCTATATTTGAAATACCTATCGGCTTCTATATCTGAAATGCCTATCGCCACCTATTTTTAAAATGCCAATCGGTAACTATATCTGAAATGCCTATCGGCACCTATATCTGAAATGCCTATCGGCACCAATTTTTGAAATGCCTATCGGAAAATACATCTGGAATGCCTATCAGCACCTATATTTGAAATGCCTATCAGCAACCATATCTGGAATGCTTATCGGCACCTATATTTGAAATGCCTATCGGCTTCTATATCTGAAATGCCTATCGACACCTATTTTTAAAATGCCAATCGGCAACTATATCTGAAATGCCTATCGGCACCTATATCTGAAATGCTAACCGGCACCAATTTTTGAAATGCCTAACGGAAACTACATCTGAAATGCCTATCAGCACCTATATTTGAAATGCCTATCGGCAACCATATCTGGAATGCCTATCGGCACCTATATTTGAAATGCCTATCGGCTTCTATATCTAAAATGCCTATCGGCACCTATTTTTAAAATGCCTATCGGCACCTATATCTGAAATGCTAACCGGCACTAATTTTTGAAATGCTTATCGGAAACTACATCTGAAATGCCTATCAGCACCTATATTTGAAATGCCTATCGGCAACCATATTTGGAATGCCTATCGGCACCTATATTTGAAATGCCTATCGGCTTCTATAACTGAAATGCCTAGAGGCACCTATTTTTAAAATGCCAATCGGCAACTATATCTGAAGTGCCTATCGGCACCTATATCTAAAATGCCTATCGGCACCTATTTTTGAAATGCCTATCGAAAACTACATCTGAAATGCCTATCAGCACCTATATTTGAAATGCCTATCGTCAACCATATCTGAAATGCCTATCGACACCTATATTTGAAATACCTATCGGCTTCTATATCTGAAATGCCTATCGCCACCTATTTTTAAAATGCCAATCGGTAACTATATCTGAAATGCCTATCGGCACCTATATCTGAAAAGCCTATCGGCACCAATTTTTGAAATGCCTATCGGAAAATACATCTGGAATGCCTATCAGCACCTATATTTGAAATGCCTATCAGCAACCATATCTGGAATGCTTATCGGCACCTATATTTGAAATGCCTATCGGCTTCTATATCTGAAATGCCTATCGGCACCTATTTTTAAAATGCCAATCGGCAACTATATCTGAAATGCCTATCGGCACCTATATCTAAAATGCCAATCGGCACCAATTTTTGAAATGCCTATCGGAAACATCATCTGAAATGCCTATCAGCACCTATATTTGAAATGCCTATCGGCAACTATATCTGAAATGCCTATCGGCACCTATATTTGAAATGCCTATCGGCTTCTATATCTGAAATGCCTATCGACACCTATTTTTAAAATGCCAATTGGCAACTATATCTGAAATGCCTATCGGCACCTATATCTGAAATGCCTATCGGTACCTATTTTTGAAATGCCTATCGGAAACTACATCTGAAATGCCTATCAGCACTTATATTTGAAATGCCTATCGGCAACCATATCTGGAATGCCTATCGGCACCTATATTTGAAATGCCTATCGGCTTCTATATCTGAAATTCCTTACAGCACCTATTTTTAAAATGCCAATCGGCAACTATATCTGAAATGCCTATCGGCACCTATATCTGAAATGCCTATCGGCACCTATTTTTGAAATGTCTTTCGGAAACTACATCTGAAATGCCTATCTGCTCCTATATTTGAAATGCCTATCGGCAACCATATCTGAAATGCCTATCGACCCTTATATTTGAAATACCTATCGGCTTCTATATCTGAAATGCCTATCGGCACCTGTTTTAAAATGCCAATCGGCTACTATATCTGAAATGCCTATCGGCATCTATATCTGAAAAGCCTATCGGCATCAATTTTTGAAATGCCTATCGGAAACTACATCTATCAGCACCTATATTTGAAATGCCTATCGGCTTCTATATCTGAAATGCCTATCGGCACCTATTTTTAAAATGCCAATTGGCAACTATATCTGAAATGCCTATCGGCACCTATATCTGAAATGCCTATCGGCACCTATTTTTGAAATGCCTATCGGAAACTACATCTGAAATGCCTATCAGCACCTATATTTGAAATGCCTATCGGCAACCATATCTGGAATGCCTATTGGCACCTATATTTGAAATGCCTATCGGCTTCTATATCTAAAATGCCTATCGGCACCTATATCTGAAATGCCTATCGGCACCTATTTTTGAAATGCCTATCGGAAACTACATCTGAAATGCCTATCAGCACCTATATTTGAAATGCCTATCGTCAACCATATCTGAAATGCCTATCGACACCTATATTTGAAATACCTATCGGCTTCTATATCTGAAATGCCTATCGCCACCTATTTTTAAAATGCCAATCGGTAACTATATCTGAAATGCCTATCGGCACCTATATCTGAAATGCCTATCGGCACCAATTTTTGAAATGCCTATCGGAAAATACATCTGGAATGCCTATCAGCACCTATATTTGAAATGCCTATCGGCAACCATATCTGGAATGCCTATCGGCATCTATATTTGAAATGCCTATCGGCTTCTATATCTGAAATGCCTATCGACACCTATTTTTAAAATGCCAATCGTCAACTATATCTGAAATGCCTATCGGCACCTATATCTGAAATGCTAACCGGCACCAATTTTTGAAATGCCTATCGGAAACTACATCTGAAATGCCTATCAGCACCTATATTTGAAATGCCTATCGGCAACCATATCTGGAATGCCTATCGGCACCTATATTTGAAATGCCTATCGGCTTCTATATCTGAAATGCCTATCGGCACCTATTTTTGAAATGCCTATCGGAAACTACATCTGAAATGCCTATCAGCACCTATATTTGAAATGCCTATCGTCAACCATATCTGAAATGCCTATCGACACCTATATTTGAAATACCTATCGGCTTCTATATCTGAAATGCCTATCGCCACCTATTTTTAAAATGCCAATCGGTAACTATATCTGAAATGCCTATCGGCACCTATATCTGAAATGCCTATCGGCACCAATTTTTGAAATGCCTATCGGAAACTACATCTGAAATGCCTATCAGCACCTATATTTGAAATGCCTATCGGCAACCATATCTGGAATGCCTATTGGCACCTATATTTGAAATGCCTATCGGCTTCTATATCTAAAATGCCTATCGGCACCTATATCTGAAATGCCTATCGGCACCTATTTTTGAAATGCCTATCGGAAACTACATCTGAAATGCCTATCAGCACCTATATTTGAAATGCCTATCGTCAACCATATCTGAAATGCCTATCGACACCTATATTTGAAATACCTATCGGCTTCTATATCTGAAATGCCTATCGCCACCTATTTTTAAAATGCCAATCGGTAACTATATCGGAAATGCCTATCGGCACCTATATCTGAAATGCCTATCGGCACCAATTTTTGAAATGCCTATCGGAAAATACATCTGGAATGCCTATCAGCACCTATATTTGAAATGCCTATCGGCAACCATATCTGGAATGCCTATCGGTACCTATATTTGAAATGCCTATCGGCTTCTATATCTGAAATGCCTATCGACACCTATTTTTAAAATGCCAATCGTCAACTATATCTGAAATGCCTATCGGCACCTATATCTGAAATGCTAACCGGCACCAATTTTTTAAATGCCTATCGGAAACTACATCTGAAATGCCTATCAGCACCTATATTTGAAATGCCTATCGGCAACCATATCTGAAATGCCTATCGGCACCTATATTTGAAATGCCTATCGGCTTCTATATCTGAAATGCCTATCGGCTCCTATTTTTGAAATGCCTATCGGAAACTACATCTGAAATGCCTATCAGCACCTATATTTGAAATGCCTATCGTCAACCATATCTGAAATGCCTATCGACACCTATATTTGAAATACCTATCGGCTTCTATATCTGAAATGCCTATCGCCACCTATTTTTAAAATGCCAATCGGTAACTATATCTGAAATGCCTATCGGCACCTATATCTGAAATGCCTATCGGCACCAATTTTTGAAATGCTTATCGGAAAATACATCTGGAATGCCTATCAGCACCTATATTTGAAATGCCTATCGGCAACCATATTTGGAATGCCTATCGGCACCTATATTTGAAATGCCTATCGGCTTCTATATCTGAAATGCCTAGCGGCACCTATTTTTTAAATGCCAATCGGCAACTATATCTGAAGTGCCTATCGGCACCTATATCTAAAATGCCTATCGGCACCTATTTTTGAAATGCCTATCGAAAACTACATCTGAAATGCCTATCAGCACCTATATTTGAAATGCCTATCGGCAACCACATCAGAAATGCCTATCGGCACCTATATCTGAAATGCCTTTCGGCATTTATATCTGAAATGCCTATCGACACCTATATTTGAAATGCCTATCGGCACCTATATTTTAAATGCCTATCGGCAACTATATCTGATATGCCTATCGGCACCTATATCTGAAATGCCTATCGGCACCTATTTTTGAAATGCCTATCGGAAACTACATCTAAAATGCCTATCGGCTCCTATTTTTAAAATGCCAATGGGCAACTATATCTGAAATGCCTATCGGCACCTATATCTTAAATGCCTATTGGCACCTATTTTTGAAATCCCTTTTGGAAACTGCATCTGAAATGCTTATCAGCACCTATATTTGAAATGCCTATCGGCAACCATATCTGAAATGCCTATCGACACCTATATTTGAAATACCTGTCGGCTTCTATATCTGAAATGCCTATCGGCACCTATTTTTAAAATGCCAATCGGCAACTATATCTGAAATGCCTATCGGCACCTATATCTGAAATGCCAATCGGCACCAATTTTTGAAATGCCTATCGGAAACTACATCTGAAATGCCTATCAGCACCTATATTTGAAATGCCTATCGGCAACCATATCTGAAATGCCTATCGACACCTATATTTGAAATACCTATCGGCTTCTATATCTGAAATGCCTATCGGCACCTATTTTTAAAATGCCAATTGGCAACTATATCTGAAATGTCTATCGGCACCTATATCTGAAATGCCTATCGGTACCTATTTTTGAAATGCCTATCGGAAACTACATCTGAAATGCCTATCAGCACTTATATTTAAAACGCCTATCGGCAACCATATCTGGAATGCCTATCGGCACCTATATTTGAAATGCCTATCGGCTTCTATATCTGAAATGCCTATCGGCACCTATTTTTAAAATGCCAATCGGCAACTATATCTGAAATGCCTATCGGCACCTATATCTGAAATGCCTATCGGCACCTATTTTTGAAATGTCTTTCGGAAACTACATCTGAAATGCCTATCTGCTCCTATATTTGAAATGCCTAGCGGCAACCATATCTGAAATGCCTATCGACACCTATATTTGAAATACCTATCGGCTTCTATATCTGAAATGCCTATCGGCACCTGTTTTTAAAATGCCAATCGGCAACTATATCTGAAATGCCTATCGGCACCTATATCTGAAATGCCTATCGGCATCAATTTTTGAAATGCCTATCGGAAACTACATCTGAAATGCCTATCAGCACCTATATTTGAAATGCCTATCGGCAAATATATCTGGAATGCCTATCGGCACCTATATTTGAAATGCCTATCGGCTTCTATATCTGAAATGCCTATCGGCACCTATTTTTAAAATGCCAATTGGCAACTATATCTGAAATGCCTATCGGCACCTATATCTGAAATGCCTATCGGCACCTATTTTTGAAATGCCTATCGGAAACTACATCTGAAATGCCTATCAGCAGCTATATTTGAAATGCCTATCGGCAACCATATCTGGAATGCCTATCGGCACCTATATTTGAAATGCCTATCGGCTTCTATATCTGAAATGCCTATCGACACCTATTTTTAAAATGCCAATTGGCAACTATATCTGAAGTGCCTATCGGCACCTATATCTGTAATGCCTATCGGTACCTATTTTTAAAATGCCTATCGGAAACTACATCTGAAATGCCTATCAGCACTTATATTTGAAATGCCTATCGGCAACCATATCTGGAATGCCTATCGGCACCTATATTTGAAATACCTATCGGCTTCTATATCTGAAATGCCTATCAACACCTATTTTTAAAATGCCAATCGGCAACTATATCTGAAATGCCTATAGGCACCTATATCTGAAATGCCTATCGGCACCTATTTTTGAAATGCCTACCGGAAACTACATCTGAAATGCCTATCAGCACCTATATTTGAAATGCCTATCGGCAACCATATCTGAAATGCCTATCGACCCCTATATTTGAAATACCTATCGGCTTCTATATCTGAAATGCCTATCGGCAACTATATCTGAAATGCCAATCGGCAACTATATCTGAAATGCCTATCGGCATCTATATCTGAAATGCCTATCGGCATCAATTTTTGAAATGCCTATCGGAAACTACATCTAAAATGCCTATCAGCACCTATATTTGAAATGCCTATTGGCAACCATATCTGGAATGCCTATCGGCACCTATATTTGAAATGCCTATCGGCTTCTATATCTGAAATGCCTATCGGCACCTATTTTTAAAATGCCAATTGGCAACTATATCTGAAATGCCTATCGGCACCTATATCTGAAATGCCTATCGGCACCTATTTTTGAAATGCCTATCGGAAACTACATCTGAAATGCCTATCAGCACCTATATTTAAATGCCTATCGGCAACCATATCTGGAATGCCTATTGGCACTTATATTTGAAATGCCTATCGGCTTCTATATCTGAAATGCCTATCGGCACCTATATCTGAAATGCCTATCGGCACCTATTTTTGAAATGCCTATCGGAAACTACATCTGAAATGCCTATCAGCACCTATATTTGAAATGCCTATCGTCAACCATATCTGAAATGCCTATCGACACCTATATTTGAAATGCCTATCGGCACCTATATTTTAAATGCCTATCGGCAACTATATCTGATATGCCTATCGGCACCTATATCTGAAATGCCTATCGGCACCTATTTTTGAAATGCCTATCGGAAACTACATCTAAAATGCCTATCGGCTCCTATTTTTAAAATGCCAATGGGCAACTATATCTAAAATGCCTATCGGCACCTACATCTTAAATGCCTATTGGCACCTATTTTTGAAATCCCTTTTGGAAACTGCATCTGAAATGCTTATCAGCACCTATATTTGAAATGCCTATCGGCAACCATATCTGAAATGCCTATCGACACCTATATTTGAAATACCTATCGGCTTCTATATCTGAAATGCCTATCGGCACCTATTTTTAAAATGCCAATCGGCAACTATATCTGAAATGCCTATCGGCACCTATATCTGAAATGCCAATCGGCACCAATTTTTGAAATGCCTATCGGAAACTACATCTGAAATGCCTATCAGCACCTATATTTGAAATGCCTATCGGCAACCATATCTGAAATGCCTATCGACACCTATATTTGAAATACCTATCGGCTTCTATATCTGAAATGCCTATCGGCACCTATTTTTAAAATGTTAATTGGCAACTATATCTGAAATGCCTATCGGCACCTATATCTGAAATGCCTATCGGTACCTATTTTTGAAATGCCTATCGGAAACTACATCTGAAATGCCTATCAGCACTTATATTTAAAACGCCTATCGGCAACCATATCTGGAATGCCTATCGGCACCTATATTTGAAATGCCTATCGGCTTCTATATCTGAAATGCCTATCGGCACCTATTTTTAAAATGCCAATCGGCAACTATATCTGAAATGCCTATCGGCACCTATATCTGAAATGCCTATCGGCACCTATTTTTGAAATGTCTTTCGGAAACTACATCTGAAATGCCTATCTGCTCCTATATTTGAAATGCCTAGCGGCAACCATATCTGAAATGCCTATCGACACCTATATTTGAAATACCTATCGGCTTCTATATCTGAAATGCCTATCGGCACCTGTTTTTAAAATGCCAATCGGCAACTATATCTGAAATGCCTATCGGCACCTATATCTGAAATGCCTATCGGCATCAATTTTTGAAATGCCTATCGGAAACTACATCTGAAATGCCTATCAGCACCTATATTTGAAATGCCTATCGGCAAATATATCCGGAATGCCTATCGGCACCTATATTTGAAATGCCTATCGGCTTCTATATCTGAAATGATTATCGGCACCTATTTTTAAAATGCCAATTGGCAACTATATCTGAAATGCCTATCGGCACCTATATCTGAAATGCCTATCGGCACCTATTTTTGAAATGCCTATCGGAAACTACATCTGAAATGCCTATCAGCAGCTATATTTGAAATGCCTATCGGCAACCATATCTGGAATGCCTATCGGCACCTATATTTGAAATGCCTATCGGCTTCTATATCTGAAATGCCTATCGACACCTATTTTTAAAATGCCAATTGGCAACTATATCTGAAGTGCCTATCGGCACCTATATCTGAAATGCCTATCGGTACCTATTTTTAAAATGCCTATCGGAAACTACATCTGAAATGCCTATCAGCACTTATATTTGAAATGCCTATCGGCAACCATATCTGGAATGCCTATCGGCACCTATATTTGAAATACCTATCGGCTTCTATATCTGAAATGCCTATCAACACCTATTTTTAAAATGCCAATCGGCAACTATATCTGAAATGCCTATAGGCACCTATATCTGAAATGCCTATCGGCACCTATTTTTGAAATGCCTACCGGAAACTACATCTGAAATGCCTATCAGCACCTATATTTGAAATGCCTATCGGCAACCATATCTGAAATGCCTATCGACCCCTATATTTGAAATACCTATCGGCTTCTATATCTGAAATGCCTATCGGCAACTATATCTGAAATGCCAATCGGCAACTATATCTGAAATGCCTATCGGCATCTATATCTGAAATGCCTATCGGCATCAATTTTTGAAATGCCTATCGGAAACTACATCTAAAATGCCTATCAGCACCTATATTTGAAATGCCTATTGGCAACCATATCTGGAATGCCTATCGGCACCTATATTTGAAATGCCTATCGGCTTCTATATCTGAAATGCCTATCGGCACCTATTTTTAAAATGCCAATTGGCAACTATATCTGAAATGCCTATCGGCACCTATATCTGAAATGCCTATCGGCACCTATTTTTGAAATGCCTATCGGAAACTACATCTGAAATGCCTATCAGCACCTATATTTAAATGCCTATCGGCAACCATATCTGGAATGCCTATTGGCACCTATATTTGAAATGCCTATCGGCTTCTATATCTGAAATGCCTATCGGCACCTATATCTGAAATGCCTATCGGCACCTATTTTTGAAATGCCTATCGGAAACTACATCTGAAATGCCTATCAGCACCTATATTTGAAATGCCTATCGTCAACCATATCTGAAATGCCAATCGACACCTATATTTGAATTACCTATCGGCTTCTATATCTGAAATGCCTATCGGCACCTATTTTTAAAATGCCAATCGGTAACTATATCTGAAATGCCTATCGACACCTATATTTGAATTACCTATCGGCCTCTATATCTGAAATGCCTACCGGCACCTATTTTTAAAATGCCAATCGGTAACTATATCTGAAATGCCTATCGGCACCTATATCTGAAATGCCTATCGGCACCAATTTTTGAAATGCCTATCGGAAAATACATCTGGAATGCCTATCAGCACCTATATTTGAAATGCCTATCGGCAACCATATCTGGAATGCCTATCGGCATTTATATTTAAAATGCCTATCAGCTTCTATATCTGAAATGCCTATCGGCACCTATTTTTTAAATGCCTATCCGAAACTACATCTGAAATGCCTATCAGCACCTATATTTGAAATGCCTATCGGCAACCATATCTGGAATGCCTATCGTCACCTATATTTGAAATGCCTATCGGCTTCTATATCTGAAATGCCTATCGGCACCTATTTTTAAAATGCCAATCGGCAACTATATCTGAAATGCCTATCGGCACCTATATCTGGAATGCCTATCGGCTCCTATTTTTGAAATGCCTATCGGAAACTACAACTGAAATGCCTATCAACACCTATATTTGAAATGCCTATCTGCAACCATATTTGGAATGCCTATCGGCACCTATATTTGAAATGCCTATCGGCTTCTATATCTGCAATGCCTAGCGGCACCTATTTTTAAAATGCCAATCGGCAACTATATCTGAAGTGCCTATCGACACCTATATTTGAATTACCTATCGGCTTCTATATCTGAAATGCCTATCGGCACCTATTTTTAAAATGCCAATCGGCAACTATATCTGAAATGCCTATCGGCACCTATATCTAAAATGCCAATCGGCACCAATTTTTGAAATGCCTATCGGAAACATCATCTGAAATGCCTATCAGCACCTATATTTGAAATGCCTATCGGTAACTATATCTGAAATGCCTATCGGCACCTATATTTGAAATGCCTATCGGCTTCTATATCTGAAATGCCTATCGACACCTATTTTTAAAATGCCAATTGGCAACTATATCTGAAATGCCTATCGGCACCTATATCTGAAATGCCTATCGGTACCTATTTTTGAAATGCCTATCGGAAACTACATCTGAAATGCCTATCAGCACTTATATTTGAAATGCCTATCGGCAACCATATCTGGAATGCCTATCGGCACCTATATTTGAAATGCCTATCGGCTTCTATATCTGAAATTCCTATCGGCACCTATTTTTAAAATGCCAATCGGCAACTATATCTGAAATGCCTATCGGCACCTATATCTGAAATGCCCATCGGCACCTATTTTTGAAATATCTTTCGGAAACTACATCTGAAATGCCTATCTGCTCCTATATTTGAAATGCCTATCGGCAACCATATCTGAAATGCCTATCGACCCCTATATTTGAAAAACCTATCGGCTTCTATATCTGAAATGCCTATCGGCACCTGTTTTTAAAATGCCAATCGGCAACTATATCTGATATGCCTATCGGTATCTATATCTGAAAAGCCTATCGGCATCAATTTTTGAAATGCCTATCGGAAACTACATCTAAAATGCCTATCAGCACCTATATTTGAAATGCCTATCGGCAACCATATCTGCAATGCCTATCGGCACCTATATTTGAAATGCCTATCGGCTTCTATATCTGAAATGCCTATCGGCACCTATTTTTAAAATGCCTATCGGCACCTATATCTGAAATGCTAACCGGCACTAATTTTTGAAATGCCTATCGGAAACTACATCTGAAATGCCTATCAGCACCTATATTTGAAATGCCTATCGGCAACCATATCTGGAATGCCTATTGGCACCTATATTTGAAATGCCTATCGGCTTCTATATCTGAAATGCCTATCGGCACCTATATCTGAAATGCCTATCGGCACCTATTTTTGAAATGTCTATCGGAAACTACATCTGAAATGCCTATCAGCACCTATATTTGAAATCCCTATCGTCAACCATATCTGAAATGCCTATCGACACCTATATTTGAAATACCTATCGGCTTCTATATCTGAAATGCCTATCGCCACCTATTTTTAAAATGCCAATCGGTAACTATATCTGAAATGCCTATCGGCACCTATATCTGAAATGCCTATCGGCACCAATTTTTTAAATGCCTATCGGAAAATACATCTGGAATGCCTATCAGCACCTATATTTGAAATGCCTATCGGCAACCATATCTGGAATGCCTATCGGCACCTATATTTTTAATGCCTATCGGCTTCTATATCTGAAATGTCTATCGACACCTATTTTTAAAATGCCAATCGGCAACTATATCTGAAATGCCTATCGGCACCTATATCTGAAATGCTAACCGGCACCAATTTTTGAAATGCCTATCGGAAACTACATCTGAAATGCCTATCAGCACCTATATTTGAAATGCCTATCGGCAACCATATCTGGAATGCCTATCGGAACCTATATTTGAAATGCCTATCGGCTTCTATATCTGAAATGCCTATCGGCACCTATTTTTAAAATGCCTATCGGCACCTATATCTGAAATGCTAACCGGCACTAATTTTTGAAATGCCTATCGGAAACTACATCTGAAATGCCTATCAGCACCTATATTTGAAATGCCTATCGGCAACCATATTTGGAATGCCTATCGGCACCTATATTTGAATTGTCTATCGGCTTCTATATCTGAAATGCCTAGCGGCACCTATTTTTAAAATGCCAATCGGCAACTATATCTGAAGTGCCTATCGGCACCTATATCTAAAATGCCTATCGGCACCTATTTTTGAAATGCCTATCGAAAACTACATCTGAAATGCCTATCAGCACCTATATTTGAAATGCCTATCGGCAACCACATCAGAAATGCCTATCGGCACCTATATCTGAAATGCCTTTCGGCATTTATATCTAAAATGCCTATCGACACCTATATTTGAAATGCCTATCGGCACCTATATTTTAAATGCCTATCGGCAACTATATCTGATATGCCTATCTCCACCTATATCTGAAATGCCTATCGGCACCTATTTTTGAAATGCCAATCGGAAACTACATCTAAAATGCCTATCGGCACCTATTTTTAAAATGCCAATGGGCAACTATATCTGAAATGCCTATCGGCACCTATATCTGAAATGCCTATCGGCACCTATTTTTGAAATCCCTTTTGGAAACAGCATCTGAAATGCTTATCAGCACCTATATTTGAAATGCCTATCGGCAACCATATCTGAAATGCCTATCGACACCTATATTTGAAATACCTATCGGCTTCTATATCTGAAATGCCTATCGGCACCTATTTTAAAAATGCCAATCGGAAACTATATCTGAAATGCCTATCGGCATCTATATCTGAAATGCCTATCGGCACCTATTTTTGAAATGTCTTTCGGAAACTACATCTGAAATGCCTATCTGCTCCTATATTTGAAATGCCTATCGGCAACCATATCTGAAATGCCTATCGACACCTATATTTGAAATACCTATCGGATTCTATATCTGAAATGCCTATCGGCACCTGTTTTTAAAATGCCAATCGGCAACTATATCTGAAATGCCTATCGGCACATATATCTGAAATGCCTATCGGCATCAATTTTTGAAATGCCTATCAAAAACTACATCTAAAATGCCTATCAGCACCTATATTTGAAATGCCTATCGGCAAATATATCTGGAATGCCTATCGGCACCTATATTTGAAATGCCTATCGGCTTCTATATCTGAAATGCCTATCGGCACCTATTTTTAAAATGCCAATTGGCAACTATATCTGAAATGCCTATCGGCACCTATATCTGAAATGCCTATCGGCACCTATTTTTGAAATGCCTATCGGAAACTACATCTGAAATGCCTATCAGCAGCTATATTTGAAATGCCTATCGGCAACCATATCTGGAATGCCTATCGGCACCTATATTTGAAATGCCTATCGGCTTCTATATCTGAAATGCCTATCGACACCTATTTTTAAAATGCCAATTGGCAACTATATCTGAAGTGCCTATCGGCACCTATATCTGAAATGCCTATCGGTACCTATTTTTGAAATGCCTATCGAAAACTACATCTGAAATGCCTATCAGCACTTATATTTGAAATGCCTATCGGCAACCATATCTGGAATGCCTATCGGCACCTATATTTGAAATACCTATCGGCTTCTATATCTGAAATGCCTATCAACACCTATTTTTAAAATGCCAATCGGCAACTATATCTGAAATGCCTATAGGTACCTATATCTGAAATGCCTATCGGCACCTATTTTTGAAATGCCTACCGGAAACTACATCTCAAATGCCTATCAGCACCTATATTTAAATGCCTATCGGCAACCATATCTGAAATGCCTATCGACGCCTATATTTGAAATACCTATCGGCTTCTATATCTGAAATGCCTATCGGCACCTGTTTTTAAAATGCCAATCGGCAACTATATCTGAAATGCCTATCGGCATCTATATCTGAAATGCCTATCGGCATCAATTTTTGAAATGCCTATCGGAAACTACATCTAAAATGCCTATCAGCACCTATTTTTGAAATGCCTATCGGCAACCATATCTGGAATGCCTATCGGCACCTATATTTGAAATGCCTATCGGCTTCTATATCTGAAATGCCTATCGGCACCTATTTTTAAAATGCCAATTGGCAACTATATCTGAAATGCCTATCGGCACCTAAATCTGAAATGCCTATCGGCACCTATTTTTGAAATGCCTATCGGAAACTACATCTGAAATGCCTATCGGCACCTATATTTGAAATGCCTATCGGCAACCATATCTGGAATACCTATTGGCACCTATATTTGAAATGCCTATCGGCTTCTATATCTGAAATGCCTATCGGCACCTATTTTTAAAATGCCAAACGGAAACTATATCTGAAATGCCTATCGGCACCTATATCTGAAATGCCTATCGGCACCAATTTTTGAAATGCCAATCGGAAAATACATCTGGAATGCCTATCAGCACCTATATTTGAAATGCCTATCGGCAACCATATCTGGAATGCCTATCGGCACCTATATTTGAAATGCCTATCAGCTTCTATATCTGAAATGCCTATCGACACCTATTTTTAAAATGCCAATCGGCAACTATATCTGAAATGCTTATCGGCACCTATATCTGAAATGCTAACCGGCACCAATTTTTGAAATGCCTATCGGAAACTACATCTGAAATGCCTATCAGCACCTATATTTGAAATGCCTATCGGCAACCATATCTGGAATGCCTATCGGCACCTATATTTGAAATGCCTATCGGCTTCTATATCTGAAATGCCTATCGGCACCTATCTTTAAAATGGCTTTTGGCAACTATATCTGAAATGCCTATCGGCACCTATTTTTTAATTGCCTATCCGAAACTACATCTGAAATGCCTATCAGCACCTACATTTGAAATGCCTATCGGCAACCATATCTGGAATGCCTATCGTCACCTATATTTGAAATGCCTATCGGCTTCTATATCTGAAATGCCTATCGGCTCCTATTTTTAAAATGCCTATCGGAAACTACATCTCAAATGCCTATCAGCACCTATATTTGAAATGCCTATCGGCAACCATATCTGGAATGTTATCGGCACCTATATTTGAAATGCCTATCGGCTTCTATATCTGAAATGCCTATCGGCACCTATTTTTAAAATGGCTATCGGCAAATATATCTGAAATGCCTATCGGCACCTATATCTGAAATGCCTATCGGCACCTAATTTTGAAATGCCTATCGGAAACAACATCTGAAATGCCTATCAGCACCTATATTTGAAATACCTATCGGCAACCACAACTGGAATGTTTATCGGCACCTATATTTGAAATGCCTATCGGCTTCTATATCTGAAATGCCTATCGGCACCTATTTTTAAAATGCCAATCGGCAACTATATCTGAAATGCCTATTGGCACCTATATCTGAAATGCCTATCGGCACCTATTTTTGAAATGCCTATCGGAAACTACAACTGAAATGCCTATCAGCACCTATATTTGAAATGCCTATCGGCAACCATATCTGGAATGCCTATCGGCACCTATATTTGAAATGCCTATCGGCTTCTATATCTGAAATGCCTATCGACACCTATTTTTAAAATGCCAATTGGCAATTATATCTGAAATGCCTATGGGCACCTATATCTGAAATGCCTATCGGTACCTATTTTTGAAATGCCTATCGGAAACTACATCTGAAATGCCTATCAGCACTTACATTTGAAATGCCTATCGGCAACCATATCTGGAATGCCTATCGGCACCTATATTTGAAATGCCTATCGGCTTCTATATCTGAAATTCCTATCGGCACCTATTTTTAAAATGCCAATCGGCAACTATATCTGAAATGCCTATCGGCACCTATATCTGAAATGCCTATCGGCACCTATTTTTAAAATGTCTTTCGGAAACTACATCTGAAATGCCTATCTGCTCCTATATTTGAAATGCCTATCGGCAACCATATCTGAAATGCCTATCGGCCTCTATATTTGAAATACCTATCGGCTTCTATATCTGAAATGCCTATCGGCACCTGTTTTTAAAATGCCAATCGGCAACTATATCTGAAATGCCTATCAACAAATATATCTGAAATGCCTATCGGCATCAATTTTTGAAATGCCTATCGGAAACTACATCTAAAATGCCTATCAGCACCTATATTTGAAATGCCTATCGGCAGCCATATCTGGAATGCCTATCGGCACCTATATTTGAAATGCCTATCGGCTTCTATATCTGAAATGCCTATCGGCACCAATTTTAAAATGCCAATTGGCAACTATATCTGAAATGCCTATCGGCACCTATATCTGAAATGCCCTTCGGCACCTATTTTTGAAATACCTATCGGAAACTACATCTGAAATGCCTATCAGCACCTATATTTAAAATGCCTATCGGCAACCATATCTGAAATGCCTATCGACACCTATATTTGAAATACCTATCGGCTTCTATATCTGAAATGCCTATCGGCACCTATTTTTAAAATGCCAAACGGCAACTATATCTGAAATGCCTATCGGCACCTATATCTTAAATGCCTATCGGCACCAATTTTTAAAATGCCTATCGGAAACTACATCTGAAATGCCTATCAGCACCTATATTTGAAATGCCTATCGGCAACTATATCTGGAATGCTTATCGGCACCTATATTTGAAATGCCTATCGGTTTCTATATCTGAAATGCCTATCGGCACCTATTTTTAAAATGCCAATCGGCAACTATATCTGAAATGCCTATCGGCACCTATATCTGAAATGCCTATCAGCACCTATTTTTGAAATGCCTATCGGAAACTACATCTGAAATGCCTATCAGCACCTATATTTGAAATGCCTATCGGCAACCATATCTGGAATGCCTATCGGCACCTATATTTGAAATGCCTATCGGCTTCTATATCTGAAATGCCTATCGGCACCTATTTTTAAAGTGGCTATCGGCAACTATATCTGAAATGCCTATCGGCACCTATATCTGAAATGCCTATCGGCACCTATTTTTGAAATGCCTTTAGGAAACTACATTTGAAATGCCTATCAGCACCTATATTTGAAATGCCTATCGGCAACCATATCTGGAATGCCTATCGGCACCTATATTTGAAATGCCTATCGGCTTCTATATCTGAAATGCCTATCGGCACCTATTTTTAAAATGCCTATCGGAAACTACATCTGAAATGCGTATCAGCACCTATATTTGAAATGCCTATCGGCAAATATATCTGGAATGCTTATCGGCACCTATATTTGAAATGCCTATCGGCTTCTATATCTGAAATGCCTACCGGCACCTATTTTTAAAATGCCGAACGGCAACTATATCTGAAATGCCTATCGGCACCTATATCTGAAATGCCTATCGGCACCAATTTTTAAAATGCCTATCGGAAACTACATCTGAAATGCCTATCAGCACTTATATTGGAAATGCCTATCGGCAACCATATCTGGAATGTTTATTGGCACCTATATTTGAAATGCCTATCGGCTTCTATATCTGAAATGCCTATCGGCACCTATTTTTAATATGCCAACCGGCAACTATATCTGAAATGCCTATCGGCACCTATATCTGGAATGTCTATCGGCTCCTATTATTGAAATGCCTATCGGAAACTACAACTGAAATGCCTATCAACACCTATATTTGAAATGCCTATCTGCAACCATATTTGGAATGCCTATCGGCACCTATATTTGAAATGCCTATCGGCTTCTATATCTGCAATGCCTAGCAGCACCTATTTTTAAAATGCCAATCGGCAACTATATCTGAAGTGCCTATCGACACCTATATTTGAAATACCTATCGGCTTCTATATCTGAAATGCCTATCGGCACCTATTTTTAAAATGCCAATCGGCAACTATATCTGAAATGCCTATCGGCACCTATATCTAAAATGCCAATCGGCACCAATTTTTGAAATGCCTATCGGAAACTACATCTGCAATGCCTATCAGCACCTATATTTGAAATGCCTATCGGCAACTATATCTGAAATGCCTATCGGCACCTATATTTGAAATGCCTATCGGCTTCTATATCTGAAATGCCTATCGACACCTATTTTTAAAATGCCAATTGGCAACTATATCTGAAAAACCTATCGGCACCTATATCTGAAATGCCTATCGGTACCTATTTTTGAAATGCCTATCGGAAACTACATCTGAAATGCCTATCAGCACTTATATTTGAAATGCCTATCGGCAACCATATCTGGAATGCCTATCGGCACCTATATTTGAAATGCCTATCGGCTTCTATATCTGAAATGCCTATCGGCACCTATTTTTAAAATGCCAATTGGCAACTATATCTGAAATGCCTATCGGCACCTATATCTGAAATGCCTATCGGCACCTATTTTTTAAATGCCTATCGGAAACTACATCTGAAATGCCTATCAGCACCTATATTTGAAATGCCTATCGGCAACCATATCTGGAATGCCTATTGGCACCTATATTTTAAATGCCTATCGGCTTCTATATCTGAAATGCCTATCGGCACCTATATCTGAAATGCCTATCGGCACCTATTTTTGAAATGCCTATCGGAAACTACATCTGAAATGCCTATCAGCACCTATATTTGAAATGCCTATCGTCAACCATATCTGAAATGCCTATCGACACCTATATTTGAAATACCTATCGGCTTCTATATCTGAAATGCCTATCGCCACCTATTTTTAAAATGCCAATCGGTAACTATATCTGAAATGCCTATCGGCACCTATATCTGAAATGCCTATCGGCACCAATTTTTGAAATGCCTATCGGAAAATTCATCTGGAATGCCTATCAGCACCTATATTTGAAATGCCTATCGGCAACCATATCTGGAATGCCTATCGGCACCTATATTTGAAATGCCTATCGGCTTCTATATCTGAAATGCCTATCGACACCTATTTTTAAAATGCCAATCGGCAACTATATCTGAAATGCCTATCGGCACCTATATCTGAAATGCTAACCGGCACCAATTTTAAAAATGCCTATCGGAAACTACATCTGAAATGCCTATCAGCAAATATATTTGAAATGCCTATCGGCAACCATATCTGGAATGCCTATCGGCACCTATATTTGAAATGCCTATCGGCTTCTATATCTGAAATGCCTATCGGCACCTATTTTTAAAATGCCTATCGGCACCTATATCTGAAATGCTAACCGGCACTAATTTTTGAAATGCCTATCGGAAACTACATCTGAAATGCCTATCAGCACCAATATTTGAAATGCCTATCGGCAACCATATTTGGAATGCCCATCGGCACCTATATTTGAAATGCCTATCGGCTTCTATATCTGAAATGCCTAGCGGCACCTATTTTTAAAATGCCAATCGGCAACTATATCTGAGGTGCCTATCGGCTCCTATACCTAAAATGCCTATCGGCACCTATTTTTGAAATGCCTATCGAAAACTACATCTGAAATGCCTATCAGCACCTATATCTGAAATGCCTATCGACACCTATATTTGAAATGCCTATCGGCACCTATATTTTAAATGCCTATCGGCAACTATATCTGATATGCCTATCGGCACCTATATCTGAAATGCCTATCGGCACCTATTTTTGAAATGCCTATCGGAAACTACATCTAAAATGCCTATCGGCACCTATTTTTAAAATGCCAATGGGCAACTAAATCTGAAATGCCTATCGGCACCTATGTTGAAATGCATATCGGCACCTATTTTTGAAATGCCTATCGGAAACTACATCTGAAATGCCTATCATAACCTATATTTGAAATGCCTATCGGCAACCATATCTGAAATGCCTATCGACACCTATATTTGAAATACCTATCGGCTTCTATATCTGAAATGCCTATCGGCACCTATTTTTAAAATGCCAATTGGCAACTATATCTGAAATGCCTATCGGCACCTATATCTGAAATGCCTATCGGTACCTATTTTTGAAATGCCTATCGGAAACTACATCTGAAATGCCTATCAGCACTTATATTTAAAATGCCTATCGGCAACCATATCTGGAATGCCTATCGGCACTTATATTTGAAATGCCTATCGGCTTCTATATCTGAAATGCCTATCGGCACCTATTTTTAAAATGCCAATCGGCAACTATATCTGAAATGCCTATCGGCACCTATATCTGAAATGCCTATCGGCACCTATTTTTGAAATGTCTTTCGGAAACTACATCTGAAATGCCTATCTGCTCCTATATTTGAAATGCCTATCGGCAACCATATCTGAAATGCCTATCGACACCTATATTTGAAATACCTATCGGCTTCTATATCTGAAATGCCTATCGGCACCTGTTTTTAAAATGCCAAACGGCAACTATATCTTAAATGCCTATCGGCACCTATATCTGAAATACCTATCGGCACCTATTTTTGAAATGCCTACCGGAAACTACATCTGAAATGCCTATCAGCACTTATATTTGAAATGCCTATCGGCAACCATATCTGGAATGCCTATCGGCACCCGTTATTTGAAATACCTATCGGCTTCTATATCTGAAATGCCTATCAACACCTATTTTTAAAATGCCAATCGGCAACTATATCTGAAATGCCTATAGGCACCTATATCTGAAATACCTATCGGCACCTATTTTTGAAATGCCTACCGGAAACTACATCTGAAATGCCTATCAGCACCTATATTTGAAATGCCTATCGGCAACCATATCTGAAATACCTATCGACCCCTATATTTGAAATACCTATCGGCTTCTATATCTGAAATGCCTATCGGCACCTGTTTTTAAAATGCCAATCGGCAACTATATCTGAAATGCCTATCGGCATCTATATCTGAAATGCCTATCGGCATCAATTTTTGAAATGCCTATCGGAAACTACATCTAAAATGCCTATCAGCACCTACATTTGAAATGCCTATCGGCAACCATATCTGGAATGCCTATCGGCACCTATATTTGAAATGCCTATCGGCTTCTATATCTGAAATGCCTATCGGCACCTATTTTTAAAATGCCAATTGGCAACTATATCTGAAATGCCTATCGGCACCTATATCTGAAATGCCTATCGGCACCTATTTTTGAAATGCCTATCGGAAACTACATCTGAAATGCCTATCAGCACCTATATTTGAAATGCCTATCGGCAACCATATCTGGAATGCCTATTGGCACCTATATTTGAAATGCCTATCGGCTTCTATATCTGAAATGCCTATCGGCACCTATATCTGAAATGCCTATCGGCACCTATTTTTGAAATGCCTATCGGAAACTACATCTGAAATGCCTATCAGCACCTATATTTGAAATGCCTATCGTCAACCATATCTGAAATGCCTATCGACACCTATATTTGAAATACCTATCGGCTTCTATATCTGAAATGCCTATCGGCACCTATTTTTAAAATGCCAATCGGTAACTATATCTGAAATGCCTATCGGCACCTATATCTGAAATGCCTATCGGCACCAATTTTTGAAATGCCTATCGGAAAATACATCTGGAATGCCTATCAGCACCTATATTTGAAATGCCTATCAGCTTCTATATCTGAAATGCCTATCGACACCTATTTTTAAAATGCCAATCGGCAACTATATCTGAAATGCCTATCGGCACCTATATCTGAAATGCTAACCGGCACCAATTTTTGAAATGCCTTTAGGAAACTACATCTGAAATGCCTATCAGCACCTATATTTGAAATGCCTATCGGCAACCATATCTGGAATGCCTATCGGCACCTATATTTGAAATGCCTATCGGCTTATATATCTGAAATGCCTATCGGCACCTATTTTTAAAATGGCTATCGGCAACTATATCTGAAATGCCTATCGGCACCTATATCTGAAATGCCTATCGGCACCTATTTTTTAAATGCCTATCCGAAACTACATCTGAAATGCCTATCAGCACCTATATTTGAAATGCCTATCGGCAACCATATCTGGAATGCCTATCGTCACCTATATTTGAAATGCCTATCGGCTTCTATATCTGAAATGCCTATCGGCTCCTATTTTTAAAATGCCTATCGGAAACTACATCTGAAATGCCTATCAGCACCTATATTTGAAATGCCTATCGGCATTCATATCTGGAATGTTATCGGCACCTATATTTGAAATGCCTATCGGCTTCTATATCTGAAATGCCTATCGGCACCTATTTTTAAAATGGCTATCGGCAAATATATCTGAAATGCCTATCGGCACCTATATCTGAAATGCCTATCGGCACCTATTTTTGAAATGCCTATCGGAAACAACATCTGAAATGCCTATCAGCACCTATATTTGAAATGCCTATCGGCAACCACATCTGGAATGTTTATCGGCACCTATATTTGAAATGCCTATCGGCTTCTATATCTGAAATGCCTATCGGCACCTATTTTTAAAATGCCAATCGGCAACTATATCTGAAATGCCTATTGGCACCTATATCTGAAATGCCTATCGGCACCTATTTTTGAAATGCCTATCGGAAACTACAACTGAAATGCCTATCAACACCTATATTTGAAATGCCTATCGGCAACCATATTTGGAATGCCTATCGGCACCTATATTTGAAATGCCTATCGGCTTCTATATCTGAAATGCCTAGCGGCACCTATTTTTTAAATGCCAATCGGCAACTATATCTGAAGTGCCTATCGGCACCTATATCTGAAATGCCTATCGGCACCTATTTTTGAAATGCCTATCGAAAACTACATTTGAAATGCCTATCAGCACCTATATTTGAAATGAGTAGTGTATTTACGAGAGAGCAGTGTCCCTCCGGCCCTCCAGTTGAAGCTCCTCCCACTTGAAGGTGGGGGAGAACTTGCTGTGAAAACTTGCTCGCATGCACATGTTGAAATATGGTAGTCGTTACGTCTGCGACGTCTGTTTGGTCTTATTCCTCTACTTTTCCCGTAAAGGGAGGGGGGTACGCTTATAAGCCGCCGCCACCGACTTCACTGGTTGTTTTTTTTCCATAAAAATATGGCCGCTTTGAAAACGTGACGTAAGAAAGGTTCGAGCCACCCGCCGCCGCCGCCCGCCCTCCCACCATTGTGATTGAAACAACAAAATGTAAACGCAAAAAAAGAAAAGACGACGTCCATTTTTGACATTGAATATACACTCACAACACACGCAGAGAGAGATACACACACACACACACACACACACACAGCAGACATGCGCAAACACACACCATTTTCCTTGAACGAGAAAAAAAAAACATTTCCGTATATATAGTCCGTCTTGACAACTACGCGTTGCAGCATGTATACGGAATGTTTTATAATAACGTGTTGTTTAAATAGTATGGTCATATACATACACGTTACAAGTATACAAATTATTTTAGATATGTAATTTTATAAACTATTTTAATTCAAAAGAATGAAAAATATTTAAACAACACGTTATTATAAAACAGTCGGTACCTATGTTAGGTATGTGTCAATACGTGGTGGATATGCGCGGAAATGGTAATGTATGCAGCAGTATATCTACACACAACAAAAACAGGTTTTCAACATTAAGAATTATTCAAACAAATAAATATTTCAGCAAATTTGTAATAATCTTATATTACATGGTGGTAAGTCGAATATCACATTTCGTACCTAACGATGTGGGTTTTTTATTCAAGCGTCTAAAACATTTAGCATTTATAAAATACACGATAATATAAAACAAAAAAGATTATCTTTTTTATATTCTAACACTGCATTAATTATGAGTTTTAATTTTAAAAAATATAAATACATTTAATTATTGAATTTTTCGCTCTAGTAATTGCTATGAATTAAGATTTATCAACAAAATTATACAATACGGTCTTTAATGATACGTGCATATACTCGTAAAGCTTTGAATAGAGACAAATATATGCGTATCACGTATAGAGCATTTTTAACAGATTGACTGTCTGCTTATAATTAATATGCAAAGAATCTCAATATTGTTCACGTCCATTATAATTAATAAGTTTTTTATTTAATCACGGGAAATTGGACAATGATTTAGTAGTAAACTTGAATAGAAGTGGTATCATTGATGATTATGTCATGAAAAGTTTGAAGATCCATAATGCTATAGCACCGAGACTTTACGGTTTGAGAAAGACACATAAGATTGGTTGTAACTTGAGACCAGTTCTTAGTTGTATCGGTTCACCTTGTTACAAGTTGGCTAAATTTCTACATTGTTTATTAACACCTGTTGTTGCTACTTTTGAATATGGAGTAAAAAACTCTTTTGAATTTGTCAGAGAGTTAAAAAATATAATATTACCACCTGACTATGTTTTGGTTTCATTAGATGTTGTGTCTTTGTTTACTAATATACCAAAAACTCTTGTACTAGATATTATTGAAGAAGATTGGGACACAATGGCAAAAGTTCTCACGGTTTCTAAAAGTATACTGATAGATTTAGTTAACTTTTGTTTTAATTCAAGTTACTTGTTATTCAATGGTAAATTCTATCTACAATGTGATGGTAGCAGTATGGGTAATCCATCCAGTCCAGTTATTGCAGATTTGATGATGAATTATGTTGTCAGAAAAGTTCTAATGACTTTACCTTTTCAAATTCCTTTTTTGAGACTTTATGTTGATGATAGTTTTATGGCTGTACCTAAAGACCAAGTGGATTATGTTCTAACAAGTTTTAATAATTTCCATCCAAGGATACAATTTACTATGGAGGTTGAAAACGATTGCTCGATTTGTTTTCTAGACGTAAAAGTTTATAAATTACAAGATGGTACTTTAAAAACGGATTGGCACCGTAAGTCGATTAGCTCTGGACGTTTTTTGAATTATTATTCAAATCATCCAATTAGTCAAAAGATAGGCATGATCACTGGTCTTCTTGATAGATCTTTTCGCCTTAGTCATAGTGACTTTCATGATGCTAATAAGAATCGTATAATTGAATTATTGATGAAGAATAATTATCCTAAAAAATTTATATACCGTTGTTTAAATAATTATAATTTTGTAGAAGGTACAAAAAATCGCAAGCCATTAAATAACTTCTTCAAATTTCCGTACATCGGAGGATTGTCATCTAGTATAGATAAATGTATTAGATCAAGAGGAGGTAAATTAGCTTTCTATAATCTAAAGACTGTCAAATCTGTTTATAGTAGGTTGAAAGACCCAGTCCCGCTTCATCAGCAGTCTTGTTTGATATACAAAATTCCATGTTCTTGTGGAACTTGTTATATTGGACAGACTAAACAGAAACTTGAAGAACGTGTTAAACAACATAGAAATGATTGTAGGATTACTAATTTTTTGAAAACTAATAAAACAGCGTTGGCCAACCATCATTTTGACACAGGACATAACTTCTGTTTTGATAAAATATCAGTTTTGCATCGTGAGCAGAACATGCTAAAAAGGAATTTGAGTGAAATGGTTTTTATAAAATTGAATAAATCAGTAAACTTGCGTTCTGATACACAAAATTTAAATTTAGTTTATAATGACATTTTAAAAAATTGTTAACTATAACGTTCAAATATTTCTTTATTTTACACATATTTTTGTCTACCATTTATATATTATTTTTAAATCACAAAATACAAAAAATGAAAAAAAATAGTCAATTGCTTTTCTAAATTAATTAGTTACCACAGTTACTTTTAATATATTTTAAAAAATCAAATTGTCTAGCAAAAATAAAACATATTTAGTATTTGTTTGAAATTTGTTCTAGAAAAAAAAAAATTACATAATTTCATTTCGCTTAAATATTACTATTTGATTTTTATTGAATTAAATATATATGTATTGTTAAATATCTAAATTTTATTGAAGTTATGGTTAACTAGTTAAAGGTATTATTTCAATTCTATTAAAAATAAAAAAAAAAAATATAATTATTTCATTAACTAATTTGTATTTTTTATCATTTCAGTTGTGCCCGAAGAAGTTAAAACAAATTAACGAAACGTTGCAAATTTTTTAATTTAGTTTATCTATATTAAAATTCAATTGTCCAATTTCCCGTGATTAAATAAAAAACTTATGCAAAGAATGTTATGGAACGTCTGACATTGAGCGGGTACGTGATTTGACCTGTTTATATGTACGTGAACGGATCTTTAAGACGCGCTCCGTTATATAGTAAACAATACAGGTTCTTTGTCTTGTTTGCGATCACCGCTTTTTTTCCTTTTTCGCCCCCGAGCAACAAATATATCAGTTTTTTATTGACAACATCCGCACATTGTAATATTGATCAGATTTGAATGTAGTTTTTAACATTTTTTCGATAGCTATTTTTTGAGGAAGATTTATAAGCCCAGTTTTATCCTACTGAAAATAGGATTTATTCAAAGTTAGCGAGCGAATAAAGCGAGTGTGTAACGTATCGATTTAATGAACGACACACATTTAAAAAAACTTATTTAAAGGTTGTTGTTTTTTTTTTCGAGAGATAGGAGAATTAAATTTACAGAGACACAAAACCATACTAGGCATAAAATATATTATTACACCAAAAAAAAAACAATAATAACAAATCGCGGGCTAAGGTTTTATTACATCTATATATTAAATTTGCATTCGGATGAAGTGATGGGACCTGGGCCGTTAGTAAATATATAAAAGGTTTTATCCAAAATAAACTGTTCATAATTAAAATATTGTGGAGTTTGAAATTTGCTATTCTCTTATAAGGAACAACGCAGGTTATTTTACAAATCTAGGACTATATCCTCGTCAGTTTCAAATATAATTTTAAGTTTTTAAATCTTCAAATATAAGTGTTTCTTTTTGTGACTTTAAATCCGTACAATCGATATAGTTGGAGGATAACAGCTTGTTTTGTGTTTTTATCTCTTATTATTACATCGCACATTTTGTATTATAATACACCAGTTTGGTATGACTGCTTCAAATCGCGACTTCACGTCTTGTGTGTTAATTCACTGTACAGTTTCCATAGAAAAGAGTTTAGTGTTTATAATACAATAGACGCATTTAGATACAATAATAACAACGAGAAAATCCCTTCTCTCAGCGAAGACTCTTCGTACTTAACTCATTCAAGTCATGCCTTTTTTGCCATACACCGGTAGTTGTGGCACGTAACGCATTCTGAACAGTGGTCCGTTAAGTTAATAAAAACCAGGAAGGTACTGATATTCTTATTGTATTTTCTATATTATGACACATAATCTCTATTGACGTCGGGTCGAATGCGGCGGGCAGTCCAAACCACAATTTCTCAACATTTCACATTTAATTCAAAGCTATTTGGCATCATTTTTTGAACTTTACGTTAAATGTTCCTGTCGTTTTACTTATTAGTTTAAAATATTGTCAGCAATGATTTTATAAATTTATAAATTATACGTCATATAACCATCACACTTCTATACGTGAATGTTTATAGAATTAAATAAGCGAGACAGCCGTCGTGTCAGAAGAACAAAATAAAACTTCAAGAAAAAGCGTTTTAAAAAGGTGAATACTAGTCAATGGGAGGGGGCATTTCACTATTACCCAATGTCAAATATTATTTAAATTTCACACCTTATAATTCTCGATTTACTTATACACTATTACAAGCTCTCAGTTTCCGGGTGCGAATCTGAGAGCCTTTAAAAGTGTCAATTGAATGATTATTTGAAAATATGAATTGGTGCTAGGCCCAAGACGTGCACCTAACCGGCTGGGGTGGTCTTCAAAAAAGAAATCAGCTTCTCGTGATTCTTATCTTAATGAAAAAATTAATGTAGTACAAAGAAACTTGCAATGCTTCCATAGTTTTAAATAATACGTTATATATTTATATAATATTTGAGAACAGAAAAGGCTTGCTAGCATTAGGTAGAATGATTACTTCTATTACTTATATTTAAGAACTAATAAACAACACTTAACACTGATATTGCACTCATAACATGAAACGACATTTTTAACTGTTAGCTGTTTGATCTGTCGTCATCGGTGAATCTCGACCTAGTGGCGACTGGCGCTCGACGGGTGACGCGCTACTGCCCTCAGCAGCGCTGCTGTGCGGTGAGAAGTCGAAGCGTGGGATGAGGCTGCTTGCGTCTTGAACTGCTGGCGTTATCTGGCGGGCCGATTTGAAACGCCACATATATACAGCTAATCTCTTCTTCCATCAGATCTGAGCGACAACAGTTTTGCGTTCAATTATTGCACTCGGTGTGCAGTCGTAATTAAACGATGAATAATCGTGTTTAAAAAACTGCTCATATCATTAACACGACGTATCTATAAGTTACTTATTATAATTTTAACATGTGAACAATAGAACTGTTTTAAATGCTGAATTTGCTTCTAAAATTCACAAGTAATAATAGATTGTATGTCTAGTTGCGAAAATGGGCTTATTACGACTAGATGTGTTAAAAAAAAAAACGAGGTCTGCATACAAATCATAATGCCATTATGTACGAGATAAACATAGTACTTGTTAGAAATATCTGGTTTTTACATTTTAATAACGCTCTATTAGATAATTGTTTTTGTGATAGACTGTATTTATTTTTTAATTAATAGATAATTGATTACTTAAGTAATATTTATGTCTTATTGAGTGATTTCATGATATATAAAATTGTAACCGCACATCTTTCTGCGCGAGAACTAAATTTTCGTTTTTCACCAATTCTTCAAGAGACCATATGTGTTTAATATTTGACGGTAAAGAATAGTGCCCGGAAAATTTTTGAAAATTTGGAAAAATAATTTTGGGAAAAATTTTTTTTAACGAATATTTACTTTTTAAGGACACTTTAGAAAAGGATGTTTTCAAGGATGTGGTGGGAGTAACGGGTCGATATGGTGGTGGGGCGGGTCTTTTTACACAAATGCCTATAACTTTTTTATTTTTCAAAATTTGAGATTTTTGTAAGAAATCTTTTTTGTTTACGATGAGACGTCTGTCGCTTCTAGCTGTTTAAATTTATAAATTAAAAATTAAAAAAAAAAAAAAACAACTTTAAACCGATTCCACCATTGCTACTATTTTTTTCTTTTATAGTAAAAAACTATTATTATCATAATATAAGTGGGTAGATGTGTGTGTGTGTCCTTTAGATGATTTTTATCGTGACAATAATGTCACTGCATATGGTGATTTACACAGAAAACGCATTCTATCTATAGTCTATCAATAGTGTGTGTGTGTGTGAGTCTAGTCATCATCGTCAGAATTGAAAATTATAGAGTTTTTTTCCTTTTTACTTGTATGTTTCAAGTTGCATGAGCTTATAAAGTAGTGTTTTAATTTCTTCAATAACCCCACAATTGACTCCAAACACCGATAAATTAAACTTGTTTGCTTTAACTAGTGTGTTAGTGAACTCGTTAAATTCATAATAATAATTTTTGTAGAAAAAATATAGCAGCCCGTTTGTGTATCTGTCTTGTTTTTTCTTTGAATTTTCAAATTGAATAAATTGAAGGGACTCGAACCCTGCAGACGTTTCTTTCCATTAAAAGTTCAATGATCTTCCAACTGAGCTATGTAGGCTGTGTGATAGTAATAAAGTACCTTAAGCCTTTTCTTTTTCCTCAGTCGGCTTTGAAAGGTGGTGGTGCAGTTGTTTTGAAAGTTGAATAGAAAAAAAATGAAAGTTGTACAACAACCAATAAAAATTGAAATTTTAAATTTAGATGAAAAAAGTGAAAAGTCATCGAAGATAAAAAAACATGGAATTTTACTTCCCACAAGTGTCAGGTGTATTATTGTTGGACCCTCTAACTGCGGCAAGACCAATGTAATGGTTTCCCTGCTCATTGACACCAACGGACTCAAATTTGAAAATGTCTACGTTTATTCAAACTCTCTACAGCAGTACAAGTATCAACTGCTTGCAGATATTTTAAGCGGTGTTAGTGGAATGGGCTTTTACACTTTTACTGACCGTGAAACTATACTTCATCCCAGCGAGGCCAAGCCCAACTCTGTTTTTATTTTCGACGACGTTGCCTGTGAAAACCAAAGCAATATTCGCGAATATTTTAGCATGGGACGACACGCCAGCGTTGATAGTTTTTACCTGTGTCAGTCGTACAGTAAAATACCTAAACAGTTGGTCAGAGACAATGCGAATCTTATTGTGCTTTTCAAACAGGACGATATGAACTTACGTCACGCGTACGACGACTTTGTGAATACCGATATGTCTTTTCATGATTTTAAAAATCTCTGCGTCGAGTGTTGGGCCGGTGGCAAGTACAATTTTTTCGTAATAGATAAAGACTCGGACATGAACGCCGGTAGATATAGAGTTAATTTCGATAGATTCATAGTAGTGAAACAGCAAGTATAAATATAATTGAAACGCGACCCTTTCAGTTATTACGGTGCTCGTGCTCTTGTCTCTCTCTCTCTCTCTCTCTCTCTCTCTCTCTCTCTCTCTCTCTCTCTCTCAGTGTTCTGCACAGTGCCGTAGTATTAGTAGCTATGAATAGGAAAAAAAGAAATGAAATTTCAGTTAGAAGACGATTGAGACGAGCCATTAAGTCTGTGCGAAATAAATATAATCTAATCAAATCGGGTGCTTTTGAGCAGAGCAGAGCTGTCGAAGCGCAACTGAAGCCGCTCATTGAACCGCTAAAAAAAGTTCTAATCGATCGAGTGAAAAAAGAGGAGAAGGAGGAAGAAGAAGGCGATGAAAAAAAACACCAACAACGGCATCTTAAGAGAGAATTTAAAACATCAAACAGAGAAGTGCAGCATAGTGATTATGATGAAACTCCACGCAAAGCAAATGATAAAAGTGTTTTGAAGCGTACAATCGACGAACCGCTATTTTCTAGTACGCCAACGACTCGCACCAACACCCCCAACACCACCGCCACCACTCTTTCTGAACTATATTTAAATGAAAAGCCTGCGAGAGAAAAGGACTACACTTACGGTGTTAAATCTATAGATGGAAAATACATGATTGGAGATAAAGAAATAGCCTTTCTTAAGGACTCGGACGATTTTGTCATCGATAGTTACAAGATCGTCGGCACTCTGGGACTTTATGAACTGATTTTCATGAAAAACCCCGAAGAGTATACACAAAAGGATAGAGCAATATACAAGAAGATTTTAGACTATACGCGCGCTCATCTGAAAGCAGACGGTAGGATCAAAAGCAACGTTGGCTACAAATACAAAAACATAATCATGCCGCTGTATGCAAACAAAAATGTCAATACACAAGCAGCAGCAGCAGCAGCACCGCCACAACAGCTAAGCGGAGATGGACTATTTTTGAAAGTGCACAGAAACAAGAAAAAAGAGTACGTGTACTGGAACGATTTGAACGAATTGGTCGGCAGACTCAAATTGCTGTACGCGTCTCAGGAGGCCGGCAACACGTCTCATAGGAACGAAATAGTTTCAATCCTGGAAGAATTGAGAGAGGCAAACGTTATTCAATAAATTGCGTGTTGTTTGCCGCTCGATCGTCAGTGCCCTCTCAACATGCCCGTAGATAAGTTTGGTAGACACAGTCGACGTCGTCAGCAGTGGAAGTTAAACGACGCTCCTTCTGCTGCTAACACTACCGCTCTCGATGTAGGATTTAAAATTGTAGATAATAATTTGGACATCGCTGGCAGAAGATTGATGAACATCGGCGCGGCGAAAAACTCAGAGGACGCTGTTAGTGTAAGTGCTTTGAACGGAATTTTACAAAAAGTGTTTTGGCGCTTTCAAAATGAAACTTTTCCGCTTCTGACAGAGGATTTTTTGAAAAAATATCGCGGGCAGTTAATGCTTCGTCTGTTCAGTCGAGACGCTAAATTAACACAACAAAATTATTATACTTTGGCCGAAGGATTCGTAGAGTATATATTCGGTCGGGAGGTCGACGGCATGGAAATTCTATCTATAAGAACGTCACCTATAGACACGAATATATTTATAAATGATAAATTATACACGACGCTCGAGTCGACTAAAATCAAGACGGGCGATAGCATAAAATTTTTAGCTAGTGCGGCACAAAAAGCGTTAAAAATCAAAGACAGAGTGACGCTAGGCGTGGAAATATACTTGAGATATCCGTTGTTACGATAGTAAATTGCTCTCAATGAGAAGCTATAACAGCAACAAAAAAATAATACTTACAAAGAAATTGATAAATGCAGAAAATGCGATTAGAAAGATCTACAGCATTCTTAGAAAGCAGATGGTGGAAGCGGAATTGTACAAGAGAAAACAGTTTGCTTCATCACCGTTCAATAATTTGCCAGCAATAAAAAAGAAAAAAAAACAGAACAAAAGAAACAGAGAAAATTCTACTAGGCAATACAATAATGCGCAACAAGAAGAAGAAAAAAAACTGATGACATTATTGCAAAATACTGATATAAAAAGTGAAAACGATTATGGTGATGATAATTATTATTATTATTATGACGATACAGACATTAGTGATCAAGAACAATCTGTGAGTTTTCTTAGCGATCGGGAAACTGTGTATGAAACGATTCCGACGACGACAACGACTAGAAATCCGCTGTTTGAATATTTCAATAAAAAAAGAAAACCACCACCGGCTGTGGAATCGTCTTCTTCTTTTAGTGAAGCAAAAAAGTTGAAGAGAAAAGGAAACGTGTCCGCGGTTGAACATGTTACGCGCTATCTCGACACAATAATAAACATTCCGTATGCAGATTTGAGACCTCCATATTTCGGTGAGGATTCAACACGTTGCGATGAAAAAAAAGCAGTAGCAGAGTCTACTATAAATACTTCTTATTTTGTCAATGACTCTAGTAAATTGGAACCTATATTAACTAATACAAACTTGAAAGTAGCATCTGTTGTTAAAGAGAGACTGCAGAGTCCCTTTGTAAAAACGTCCTCCTCCTCCTCCTTATCATCGCCGCTATCAAAAGTACGACACAGAAAAATATTTTTAAATCCGCTATTTTACAATGAAACGCGGCCGTCGTCCCCGAAAGCAAAGTAACCGCACACAAGTCTCCGTGGAAAAAATTAGAATCGTCAACGAGCTGCACAGACCGGCGAGAAAAAACTATCGGCGCAGACGCGTGCTCGTCAAGGGTCTCTACGATCTCTATCAGGCCGATCTTGCCGAAATGATTCCGTACGCCGGCGTGAATGAGAATTACAAGTACATTCTAACCGTAACCGATGCATTTTCAAAGTATGCGTGGACGGTGCCGTTAAAAAGCAAGCGCGGGAAGGAAGTTGCGGACGCAATGTTGAAAATTTTAAAGAAACTCAAAAAGCCACCGCGACACCTGCAAACGGACAACGGAACGGAATTTTACAACGTGAATTTTCAAAATTTAATGAAAAAATATTCCATCAATCACTATTCGACTTTTAGCAATTTAAAGAGCAGCATTGTCGAGCGACTTATAAGAACGTTGAAGGCGCGACTGTGGAAACGCTTCAGCATCGAGGGAAATTATAAATGGCTCAAGATATTGCCAGACATTGTGAGCGAGTACAACAACACCAGACACAGAACGATAAAAATGAAACCCAATGAGGTGAATGCAAAAAATGAAAAGAAATTACTGAAAACTGTCTACTCTAATTTAAAAATAGTAGATGTGAGAAAACAGAAAATACACGCGGGCGATCACGTACGTATCAGCAAGTATAAACACGTGTTTGACAAAGGCTACCTGCCCAATTGGACTACTGAAATTTTTACGGTGTCTAAGGTGAAACTGACCACAAATCCGCGCACTTACGAGCTGGCGGACGCAAACAACGTACCAATCAAGGGTGGGTTTTACGAGGAGGAATTACAAAAAGTTCCCGATCACAGCGTCTATTTAGTGGAGAAGGTCTTGAAAACACAAGGCAATAGATTGTACGTCAAGTGGTTGGGCCTTGACGACACTCACAACTCGTGGATACTCAAAAAAGACGTGGTATAGTTTGTTTTTTTTTGTTTCTTTTACGTTTTTTTTTCTCTTAGAAATATTTTTTTAGAATAAAAAGGAGACACTGCGCAGTTAGGTATAAAAGATGGTCGTCGTTCATTCCGCAAGTGATAACCGCACTGGACGTGGACTCGTCAATACTTTAATCAACAAACTACCGGTCGAATTACACATACCCGGCTATCGTTTCTGCGGACCCGGAACAAAGTTAGAGAAGCGTTTGAACAGAGGCGACGTCGGCGTGAATCCGCTGGACGAAGGTTGCAAAGAGCACGACGTAGCCTACGCAAACACAAAGAATTTAAAAGAACGTCACTTAGCCGATCGCAAACTTCTCGAGACAGCTTGGAGTCGCGTCAAGGCCAAGGACGCTAGTTTAAGCGAAAAGACAGCCGCTTGGCTCACGACAAACGCGATAAAAATTAAAACTAAACTCGGCATGGGCAGTAGGAAAAGAAAGAGAGCTTCATCCGCTGCTGCTGTTGCACCAAAACGCATACGCGTCAACAGGCGAGCAAAATCAGCCGGAAGAAGGAGAAGTGTGAAAACTAAAAATTCTACCATAAAGAACAGTCTAATTAAACAAGCACAGCTGGAACTCGATTCGATAAACTCGACGGGTGTAAACAAATATGCGACTGCAGCAGTGAAAGACGCTCGAGTGATACCCGTACCTAGAACGGGAGGATTTTTACCGCTAATTCCGCTATTCGCCGGTCTGTCGGCATTGGGAGCTCTGACCGGAGGAGCTGCGAGCGTTGCCAAAACCGTCATAGATGCTAAGGAGGCCAGAGATAAACTTGCTGAAGCGAATCGTCACAACGAAACAATGGAAGCCATAGCCATCGGTAAAAAAGGAAGCGGACTCTACTTGAAACCCTATCGGCGAGGCTATGGTCTTTTTTTAAGACCCTTTCGCACGGCTTCAAAAAACTTTTAAAAATATTGCCGAAACACGCGCTCACCGATGCTGAGATTGAACGATACGCGAATATGTTAAATGTCAAATTTTTCAGAGGCGTGTACATGAGAAACGCGCTGCCAAAAAAACCTAAAAAGAACGAGAGCGTTGTAGTAAATCTGGACGATAGAGACGGTCCCGGAACGCATTGGGTCGCGTACAAAAAAGTTGGCAAAAACGTAAAGTACTTTGACAGTTTCGGCCACTAGCAGCCGCCGAGAGAGTTGGTGGATTATTTGAAAGGTTGCAGCATAGTATATAACTACGAGAGAAGACAAAAATTCAATTCAGTTTTGTGCGGACATCACTGTTTGTCTTTCCTATTGAACAATTAGAGAGAGAGAGAAGGACAATGTCGTTCACATTCACCCTGAGCGGAAACGAGTCGGTGTTGAACAGTCCGTTTTATCCGTCGATCGTGCTCGATGAGAATGAAGAATATCAACTGGGACTGATTGAATTTGAGTCGTGGCACTCGATTCCAAACATCGACGAAACCAACAACAAGTTTTTCTACTATGACCCCGACTTTCCGATACTCGACAACAATAGGAAAACAATCGAGATACCTAAGGGAGCGTACGAAATCACAAACATCAACGACTACCTACTCGATGAGTTGAAAAAGGAGAATAGAAACATTCGAATTATGGCAAACAACAACACGTTGAAAACGGAAATAAAGAGCGATGTGATTATAGATATTGGCGCCGAAGGTAGCGTGGGATCTCTGCTAGGTTTCAGCAAGAAGCGCAATATGCTAGAAGCAAACACCGTACACAAATCGGATTTTACTGCTCACATTGCAAAAATTAACGCAATCAGAGTAAAGTGTAATATTGTCAGCGGTTCCTATTTAAACGGACAGCCCGAACACACTCTCTTTCAGTTCTATCCGCAAGAGGAGCCGGGCTATAATATATCCATAACACCGAGCAATGTTATTTATTTGCCCATCAATCGTTGAGTTATAGACTACATTAGCATAACTATTGTCGATCAAGACGATCGTTTAGTGGATTTCAACGGCGAGTCCGTTACTGTGCGATTGCATCTCAAACGTTTGTAAAAAAATGGGCGTATATTACGGAGATTATTTTAAAGAGTGTTTGCAAACGTCAACCGGAATCAGTCGAGCGTTGTCCACCGATGAGTCAGTAGCAGCAGCAGCAACAACAACAACAACAACAACAACAACATCTGAAAAGAAAAGTAGAAAGATAAAATTAAAAGGTTCTGGTCATAAAGGGAGGAAGCAAAATAAAATCAGTAGTGAGAATTTAAATTTTCTAAGATCAATTGGACTTGCATTAAAATAGAAAGGGGAGAAAAAATGCAAGATATTCTAGCCGTTGACTTTCCGATCGTTCTAGACGAAAGTATAGAATCGATTCGCATACATTCGCAAGAATCCTACAGCATCAATCAGTTGAAAAAAAACGATGAAATTCGCATAGCCATTCAAAATCAGGATGCCGTCACGTTTCCTCACGACAGCACGCTCGAAGTGCGCGGTAAATTGACTTACGAGGATGACACAGCTGCTACAACTTCGAGCATCGTTAACAACGGAATAGCGCATCTGTTTGAGGAGATTCGCTATGAATTGTGGGGTATGCAACTCGACTCGACTAAAAATGTAGGCATATCGTCCACCATGGTCGGTTATGTGTTGCACAGTCCCGACGAAGTAAGAGCGCTTTCAAACTGCGGTTGGGATTTGACTACAAACAATGCCAACCTGTTGGATTCGGAAGGGAATTTTAGCGTCAGCATACCTTTGAAATACATTTTGGGTTTTGCACACGATCACAAGCGGGTGATGGTGAACGGTAAACAAGAACTGATATTGATACGTAAAAGAGACGATCATTCGGCAATTTTAACAAAACAAGCAGACGCCGGAACAACTCAAAAAACGGGTAAAATAGAATTAACGTCCATCAAATGGAACGTACCCTACGTCATACCGTCTAATGAAATGAAAATTAAACTGTTGAAGACGGCGAACAAAGATAAAAACATTGTGTTTAGAGCGTGGGATCTGTATGAATTTCCTGCGCTGCCGTTTTCCACAAAACACGTATGGACCGTGACGACTACCAATCAAGTCGAAACGCCGCGTTTGATCATCGTAGGTTTTCAGACGAAACGCGACGGCACTCAACTGAAAGATAGCAGCGTCTTCGATCACTGTAAACTGCGGTCGGCAAAACTCTTTTTAAATTCCGAATCGTATCCCTACGAGCCGCTCACGATGAATTTTGATAAAAACGATTTCAACATCGTCTACGACAAGTATCTGAAGGGTCAGGAGACCTATTTTAATGGAACTAAAAACGCACCTCTTTTCAATAAAAACGACTTCAAAACCATATCGCCGCTCATTGTGTTCGATTGCTCACGACAACCGGAAGCTATCAAAAAGGGCGTTGTAGATATCAAGTTGATGATTGAATCTCATGAAATTTCCATGCGAGCACGACAGCCTTCTGTCTGATTATACACGATAAACTATTCACCTACCATCCCCTGCAAAATACCGTCACAAAAATTGTGTAAAAAGGGGATTATGACACATAAAATTGGAATATGCGATATTCAATTCGTTGTCGGTAACGAGCATGAATATTTTGCAAAGGAATTGGCGTTTTGCAATTTGTCGAGTGACAATATAAAACAAGTAGTGTTTGAGCCGCCGTACGAGAAACGCTGGCTCGATGAAAAGTATAGAAAACAGAATGCTTACAATAAAAGTAGAATAAACGGTCTCGACTGGAACTATGGCAACATTGAATATCGTGAACTAAATAAACAACTGACAAACATTTTTAAAGGTTCACCTCTAATTTTAGTTAAAGGACTCGAAAAACAAAGATTTCTAAAAAAGAACGGACCTGATTTACTTTATGTAGACTTAGATTCAAACTGTTGTCCCTCGTTGAAAGTTTTGCCGCTGTCACTGTCGTCAATTGATGACAAAATCGAGTGTAATCTGCATGAAAATATGAAATTCATAAACAATTGCGCATGCATAAATGTACTCAACCTGCAAAAATATCTAAATGAATAAAACAAAGGCGGTTGCTGTGCAAACATTATGGTGGGGGGAGGGGAGATTCGAATAATGTATATAAGACAAAGTTATTTTTAAATTATTCAGTCTTTAAGGAAAAAACATGCAGAGTGTAAGTAGTGACGAGTGTGGTGGTAGTTATAGTGATGATATTCTTTGGAGTATTGGCTTTGTGCCTGACAAATCATCGACTACCACTCTAGAAGAAATTCTCGGCGTAGAGTTGTTCAATCAGAGCAGACGTTTTTCAAGTCTCTCTGCAGATAAGAAACAAAAATTAGAAAAATGGGGATTTGGCTTCGATGAAAACAATGTAGTGCAACAAACACCCATCCCCTGGAATGAGGGTATAAGATTTTTAAAAATGGATCCGCGCCACGTGCGATTTGTTTTAGACGATGGACGTATAGTTTTTGAAGCGTTTATTAGACATACTTATCATACAAAGTTCGTTTCGCTCGCGGTCAACGATAAAAGAATGTTTGAGCAGCTCTACCAACAAGCGCATTCCAATTTGAAGCGAAGAAGAAGAAGAAGAAGACATCGAAACCGAAAATGTTACTACAACTTCATTGACAACTGCAGCAGCAGCAAGTGCAGCGTTGACCTCTGAAACAAAACTCTTGCTGCAAAATGTATTCTTTATCGACGCAAAGCGAAGTAAATACGTAAACGTCGGTTGGCTACCGCAAAATTTTCACGCGATGCTCGAATTGAGAGACGTGAAAACTACTAGCATTTTTATGGAACAGATCGACTGGTGCGCTCTAATGTTGTTGTGTAATCATATAAACAAGTACTTTAACGAGGACAGTCACAGACGATTCTATTCAGTGATTGGCGGAGACGTCGAAATAAGAGAAGTTTATTTAAAGAAAATAAAACATTTAAAATTTAAAAGATCAACTTCTCATACATCGCTGATATTATCACAAGACGAGTGGGAAAGTCTGTTGGACTTGAAGGACATTGTCTATAGTTTATTGTGTTCATACCTATACTATTCAAATACAGTGAAATTATATTATAATACGTATTTAGATAAGTGCAAGACTTTAAATTGTTTACGCTTAAGCGACAGCGATTTCTTTACACCTAACGATATTTTACATACTATTAATTACGAAAGACTCTTCTACGAAATCCCACTAATTTGTAGTGAAAAAATTGCAATTGACTTTAATGGTTGCTATGATTAAAAAAATAAAAAATGTGCATTTTAACGATAAGGTAGAGATTAATTATATGGTTTGTTGGAATTTTGCATATCGCAAAGCACGGGTGGGGATATGGGAACAGATTGCTAGAGATCGCGATCGATTTAAAAGAAGAATAGAAGCAGTCTCTCATATTCTCAGTCCGGTGCTAAAAATTGTCAATTCATCATCGTCCGTCGACTAGAACACAGAGCTATCTCTCTCCCTCTCTCTATCTATTTTGGTGTATTATAATACAAAATGTGTGAAGCTGGTATTACAGTAATAATAAGGGATAAACACACAAACGAGCTGTTATCCTCCAACTATATCGATTGTACGGATTTAAAGTCGCAAAAAGAAACACTTATATTTGAAGATTTAAAAATTAAAATTATATTTGAAACTGATGAGGATATAGTCATAGATTCAGACGACGACGACGACGACAACGATGACGATGATGATGAAGGTTACGATAACACGTATGATTGTGTAGATGCTGAAATGTTTAGCATTGATAGAGTAAATTAGATTTAAGCAATATCATTAATATTATTAATAATGTATTTTTTTTTACAATAAATATATTTAAAACGTATTTTACATGTCTTTTTATTAAAAAAAACTACCTTGGGGATCTTTTATATTTTCAGAAACTATTTAATAGGTATGTGTGTTGTGAAAAGTGCAGTGTTGAAATGGATGTCGTCGAGCGAACATTAAAAACTTTCGCGCTCACCGTTTGTTGCTATCTCGTTTGCTATGTAGTAATCGAAACAACAGTCGTAGCAAGTCTTATACATTTACACGACAAGTGCGGGCGGCTCGATAAAGTCCACAGTACTTACACTCGCCTCGTTCATAAGTTTCAAAATGAAAACGTCAACTATGTACTCGATGCGATGGAGCGAGTCAATGAAACGCTCAAAGATTATCGCAAACAAGTCGATCAATCTACCACCTATCTGCTCCGGCTGCTGACGTGGAACGTGCACAGTTTACGAGAGAACATGACTGCAATGGTGGTGAAAGCGTGTACCAATTGCACATCGAATTATTAGAAGAGAGAGAGACCCAATTTATCACATAAAACAACATTATGTCTATATTTATGAAAAGACAACACCTTATTTTAAAATGCCAATCGGCAACTATATCTGAAATGCCTATCGGCACCTATATTTGAAATGCCTATCGTCAACCATATCTGAAATGCCTATCGACACCTATATTTGAAATACCTATCGGCTTCTATATCTGAAATGCCTATCGGCACCTATTTTTAAAATGCCAATCGGTAACTATATCTGAAATGCCTATCGGCACCTATATCTAAAATGCATATCGGCACCAATTTTTGAAATGCCTATCGGAAAATACATCTGGAATGCCTATCAGCACCTATATTTGAAATGCCTATCGGCAACCATATCTGGAATGCCTATCGGTACCTATATTTGAAATGCCTATCGGCTTCTATATCTGAAATGCCTATCGACACCTATTTTTAAAATGCCAATCGGCAACTATATCTGAAATGCCTATCGGCACCTATATCTGAAATGCCTATCGGCACCTATTTTTGAAATGCCTATCGGAAACTACATCTGAAATGCCTATCAGCACCTATATTTGAAATGCCTATCGGCAACCATATCTGAAATGCCTATCGACACCTATATTTGAAATACCTATCGGCTTCTATATCTGAAATGCCTATCAACACCTATTTTTAAAATGCCAATCGGCAACTATATCTGAAATGCCTATCGGCACCTATATCTGAAATGCCTATCGGCACCAATGTTTGAAATGCCTATCGGAAACTACATCTGAAATGCCTATCAGCACCTATATTTGAAATGCCTATCGGCAACCATATCTGGAATGCTTATCGGCACCTATATTTGAAATGCCTATCGGCTTCTATATCTGAAATGCCTATCGGCACATATTTTTAAAATGGCTATCGGCAACTATATCTGAAATGCCTATCGGCACCTATATCTGAAATGCCTATCGGCACCTATTTTTGAAATGCTTATCGGAAACCACATCTGAAATGCCTATCAGCACCTATATTTAAAATGCCTATCGGCAACCATATCTGGAATGCCTATCGGCACCTATATTTGAAATGCCTATCGGCTTCTATATCTGAAATGCCTATCGGCACCTATTTTGAAAATGCCAATCGGCAACTATATCTGAAATGCCTATCGGCACCTATATCTGAAATGCCAATTGGCACCGATTTTTGAAATGTCTTTCGGAAACTACATCTGAAATGCTTATCTGCTCCTATATTTAAAATGCCTATCAGGAACCATATCTGAAATGCCTATCGACCCCTATATTTGAAATACCTATCGGCTTCTATATCTGAAATGCCTATCGGCACCTGTTTTTAAAATGCCAATCGGCAACTATATCTGAAATGCCTATCGGCACCTATATCTTAAATGCCTATCGGCATCATTTTTTGAAATGCCTATCGGAAACTACATCTAAAATGCCTATCAGCATCTATATTTGAAATGCCTATCGGCAACCATATCTGGAATGCCTATCGGCACCTATTTTTAAAATGGCTATCGGCAAAAATATCTGAAATGCCTATCGGCACATATATCTGAAATGCCTATCGGCACCTATTTTTGAAATGCCTATCGGAAACTACATCTGAAATGCCTATCAGCACCTATATTTGAAATGCCTACAGGCAACCATATCTGGAATGCCTATCGGCACCTATATTTGAAATGCCTATCGGCTTCTATATCTGAAATGCCTATCGGCACCTATTTTTAAAATGGCTATCGGCAACTATATCTGAAATGCCTATCGGCACCTATATCTAAAATGCCTATCGGCACCAATTTTTGAAATGCCTATCGGAAACTACATCTGAAATGCCTATCAGCACCTATATTTGAAATGCCTATCGGCAACCACATCAGAAATGCCTAACGGCACCTATATCTGAAATGCCTTTCGGCATTTATATCTGAAATGCCTATCGACACCTATATTTGAAATGCCTATCGGCACCTATATTTTAAATGCCTATCGGCAACTATATCTGATATGCCTATCGGCACCTATATCTGAAATGCCTATCGGCACCTATTTTTGAAATGCCTATCGGAAACTACATCTAAAATGCCTATCGGCACCTATTTTTAAAATGCCAATCGGCAACTATATCTGAAATGCCTATCGGCACCTATATCTGAAATGCCTATCGGCATCTATTTTTGAAATGCCTATCGGAAACTACATCTGAAATGCCTATCAGCACCTATATTTGAAATGCCTATCGGCAACCATATCTGGAAAGCCTATCGGAACCTATATTTGAAATACCTATCGGCTTCTATATCTGAAATGCCTATCGGCACCTATTTTTAAAATGCCAATCGGCAACTATATCTGAAATGCCTATCGGCACCTATATCTGAAATGCCAATCGGCACCAATTTTTTAATGCCTATCGGAAACTACATCTGAAATGCCTATCAATACCTATATTTGAAATGCCTATCGGCAACCATATCTGAAATGCCTATCGACACCTATATTTGAAATACCTATCGGCTTCTATATCTGAAATGCCTATCGGCACCTATTTTTAAAATGCCAATCGGCAACTATATCTGAAATGCCTATCAACACCTATATCTAAAATGCCAATCGGCACCAATTTTTGAAATGCCTATCGGAAACTACATCTGAAATGCCTATCAGCTACTATATTTAAAATGCCTATCGGCAACCATATCTGGAATGCCTATCGGCACCTATATTTGAAATGCCTATCGGCTTCTATATCTGAAATGCCTACCGACACCTATTTTTAAAATGCCAATTGGCAACTATATCTGAAATGCCTATCGGCACCTATATCTGAAATGCCTATCGGTACCTATTTTTGAAATGCCTATCGGAAACTACATCTGAAATGCCTATCAGCACCTATATTTAAAATGCCTATCGGCAACCATATCTGGAATGCCTATCGGCACCTATATTTGTAATGCCTATCGGCTTCTATATCTGAAATGCCTATCGGCACCTATTTTTAAAATGGCTATCGGCAACTATATCTGAAATGCCTATCGGCACCTATATCTGAAATGCCTATCGGCACCTATTTTTGAAATGCCCATCGGAAACTACATCTGAAATGCCTATCAGCACATATATTTGAAATGCCTATCGGCAACCATATCTGGAATGCCTATCGGCACCTATATTTGAAATGCCTATCGGCTTCTATATCTGAAATGCCTATCAGCACCTATATTTGAAATGCCTATCGGCAACAATATCTGCAATGCCTATCGGCACCTATATTTGAAATGCCTATTGGCTTCTATATCTGAAATGCCTATCGGCACCTATTTTTAAAATGGCTATCGGCAACTATATCTGAAATGCCTATCGGCACCTATATCTGAAATGCCTATCGGCACCTATTTTTGAAATGCCTATCGGAAACTACATCTGAAATGCCTATCAGCACCTATATTTGAAATGCCTGTCGGCAACCATATCTGGAATGCCTATCGGCACTTATATCTGAAATGCCTATCGGCACCTATTTTTGAAATGCCTATCGGAAACTACATCTGAAATGCCTATCAGCGCCTATATTTGAAATGCCATATCGGCAACCATATCTGGAATGCCTATCGGCACCTATATTTGAAATGCCTATCGGCTTCTATATCTGAATTGCCTAGCGGCACCTATTTTTAAAATGCCAATCGGCAACTATATCTGAAATGCCTATCGGCACCTATATCTGAAATGCTTATCGGCACCTATTTTTGAAATGCCTATCGGAAACTACATCTGAAATGCCTATCAGCACCTATATTTTAAATGCCTATCGGCAACCATATCTGAAATGCCTATCGACACCTATATTTGAAATACATATCGGCTTCTATATCTGAAATGCCTATCGGCACCTATTTTTAAAATGCCAATCGGCAACTATATCTGAAATGCCTATCGGCACCAATTTTTGAAAAGCCTATCGGAAACTACATCTGAAATGCCTATCAGCACCTATATTTGAAATGCCTATCGACAACCATATCCGGAATGCCTATCGGCACCTATATTTGAAATGCCTATCGGCTTCTATATCTGAAATGCCTATCGACACCTATTTTTAAAATGCCAATTGGCAACTATATCTAAAATGCCTATCGGCACCTATATCTGAAATGCCTATCGGTACCTATTTTTGAAATGCCTATCGGAAACTACATCCGAAATGCCTATCAGCACTTATATTTGAAATGCCTATCGTCAACCATATCTGGAATGCCTATCGGCACCTATATTTGAAATGCTCATCGGCTTGTATATCTTAAATGCCTGTCGGCACCTATTTTTAAAATGCCAATCGGCAACTATATCTGAAATGCCTATCGGCACCTATATCTGAAATGCCTATCGGCACCTATTTTTGAAATGCCTATCGGAAACTACATCTGAAATGCCTATCAGCACCTATATTTGAAATGCCTATCGTCAACCATATCTGAAATGCCTATCGACACCTATATTTGAAATACCTATCGGCTTCTATATCTGAAATGCCTATCGGCACCTATTTTTAAAATGCCAATCGGTAACTATATCTGAAATGCCTATCGGCACCAGTTTTTAAAATGCCTATCGGCACCAATTTTTGAAATGCCTTTTAAAAAATACATCTGGAATGCCTATCAGCACCTATATTTGAAATGCCTATCGGCAACCATATCTGGAATGCCTATCGGCACCTATATTTGAAATGCCTATCGGCTTCTAAATCTGAAATGCCTATCGGCACCAATTTTTGAAATGCCTATCGGAAAATACATCTGGAATGCCTATCAGCACCTATATTTGAAATGCCTATCGGCAACCATATCTGAAATGCCTATCGACACCTATATTTGAAATACCTATCGGCTTCTATATCTGAAATGCCTATCAACACCGATTTTTAAAATGCCAATCGGCAACTATATCTGAAATGTCTATCGGCACCTATATCTGAAATGCCTATCGCCACCAATTTTTGAAATGCCTATCGGAAACTACATCTGAAATGCCTATCAGCACCTATATTTGAAATGCCTATCGGCAACCATATCTGGAATGCTTATCAACACCTATATTTGAAATGCCTATCGGCTTCTATATCTGAAATGCCTACCGGCACCTATTTTTAAAATGCCAATCGGCAACTATATCTGAAATGCCTATCGGCACCTATATCTGAAATGCCTATCGGCACCTATTTTTGAAATGCCTATCGAAAACTACATCTGAAATGCCTATCAGCACCTATATTTGAAATGCCTATCGGCTCCTATATCTGAAATGCCTATCGGCACCTATTTTTAAAATAGCTATCGGCAACTATATCTGAAATGCCTATCGGCACCTATATCTGAAATGCCTATTGGCACCTATTTTTGAAATGCCTATCGGAAACTAAATCTGAAATGCCTATCAGCACCTATATTTGAAATGCCTATCGGCAACCATATCTGGAATGCTTATCGGCACCTATATTTGAAATGCCTATCGGCTTCTATATCTGAAATGCCTATCGGCACCTATTTTTAAAATGCCTATCGGAAACTACATCTAAAATGCCTATCAGCACCTATATTTGAAATGCCTATCGGCAAACATAACTGGAATGCCTATCGGCACCTATATTTGAAATGCCTATCGGCTTCTATATCTGAAATGCCTATCGGCACCTATTTTTAAAATGGCTATCGGCAACAATACCTGAAATGCCTATCGGCAACTATATCTGAAATGCCTATCGGCACCTATTTTTGAAATGCCTATCGGAAACTACATCTGAAATGCCTATCAGCACCTATATTTGAAATGCCTTTCGGCAACCATATCTGGAATGCCTATCGGCACCTATATTTGAAATGCCTATCGGCTTCTATATCTAAAATGCCTATCGGCACCTATTTTTAAAATGCCAATCGGCAACTATATCTGAAATGCCTATCGGCACCTATATCTGAAACGCCTATCGGCACCTATTTTTGAAATGCCTATCGGAAACTACAACTGAAATGCCTATCAGCACCTATATTTGAAATGCCTATCGGCAACCATATTTGGAATGCCTATCGGCACCTATATTTGAAATGCCTATCGGCTTCTATATCTAAAATGCCTAGCGGCACCTATTTTTAAAATGCCAATTGGCAACTATATCTGAAGTGCCTATCGGCACCTATATCTAAAATGCCCATCGGCACCTATTTTTGAAATGCCTATCGAAAACTACATCTGAAATGCCTATCGGCACCTATATTTGAAATGCCTATCGGCAACCACATCAAAAATGCCTATTGGCACCTATATCTGAAATGCCTTTCGGCATTTATATCTGAAATGCCTATCGACACCTATATTTGAAATGCCTATCGGCACCTATATTTTAAATACCTATCGGCAACTATATCTGATATGCCTATCGGCACCTATATCTGAAATGCCTATCGGCACCTATTTTTGAAATGCCTATCGGAAACTACATCTAAAATGCCTATCGGCACCTATTTTTAAAATGCCAATCGGCAACTATATCTGAAATGCCTATCGGCACCTATATCTGAAATGCCTATCGGCACCTATATTTGAAATGCCTATCGGCAACCATATCTGAAATGCCTATCGACACCTATATTTGAAATACCTATCGGCTTCTATATCTGAAATGCCCATCGACACCTATTTTTAAAATGCCAATCGGCAACTATATCTGAATAGCCTATCGGAACCTATATCTGAAATGCCAATCGGCACCAATTTTTGAAATGCCTATCGGAAACTACATCTGAAATGCCTATCAGCACCTATATTTGAAATGCCTATCGGCAACCATATCTGCAATGCCTATCGACACCTATATTTGAAATACCTATCGGCTTCTATATCTGAAATGCCTATCGGCACCTATTTTTAAAATGGCAATCGGCAACTATATCTGAAATGCCTATCGGCACCTATATCTAAAATGCCAATCGGCGCCAATTTTTGAAATGCCTATCGGAAACTACATCTGAAATGCCTATCAGCACCTATATTTAAAATGCCTATCGGCAACAATATCTGGAATGCCTATCGGCACCTATTTTTGAAATGCCTATCGGAAACTACATCTAAAATGCCTATCGGCACCTATTTTTAAAATGCCAATCGGCAACTATATCTGAAATGCCTATCGGCACCTATATCTGAAATGCCTATCGGCACCTATATTTGAAATGCCTATCGGCAACCATATCTGAAATGCCTATCGACACCTATATTTGAAATACCTATCGGCTTCTATATCTGAAATGCCCATCGACACCTATTTTTAAAATGCCAATCGGCAACTATATCTGAAATGCCTATCGGCACCTATATCTGAAATGTCTATCGGTACATATTTTTGAAATGCCTATCGGAAACTACATCTGAAATGCCTATCAGAACTTATATTTAAAATGCATATCGGCAACCATATCTGGAATGCCTATCGGCACCTATATTTGAAATGCCTATCGGCTTCTATATCTGAAATGCCTATCGGCACCTATTTTTAAAATGCCAATCGGCAACTATATCTGAAATGCCTATCGGCACCTATATCTGAAATGCCTATCGGCACCTATTTTTGAAATGTCTTTCGGAAACTACATCTGAAATGCCTATCTGCTCCTATATTTGAAATGCCTATCGGCAACCATATCTGAAATGCCTATCGACACCTATATTTGAAATACCTATCGGCTTCTATATCTGAAATGCCTATCGGCACCTGTTTTTAAAATGCCAATCGACAACTATATCTGAAATGCCTATCGGCACTTGTATCTGAAATGCCTATCGGCATCAATTTTTGAAATGCCTATCGGAAACTACATCTAAAACGCCTATCAGCACCTATATTTGAAATGCCTATCGGCAACCATATCTGGAATGCCTATCGGCACCTATATTTGAAATGCCTATCGGCTTCTATATCTGAAATGCCTATCGGCACCTATTTTTAAAATGCCAATTGGCAACTAAATCTGATATGCCTATCGGCACCTATATTTTAAATGCCTATTGGCACCTGTTTTTGAAATGCCTATCGGAAACTACATCTGAAATGCCTATCAGCACCTATATTTGAAATGCCTATCGGCAACCATATCTGGAATGCCTATCGGCACCTAAATTTGAAATGCCTATCGGCTTCTATATCTGAAATGCCTATCGACACCTATTTTTTAAATGCCAATTGGCAACTATATCTGAAATGCCTATCAGCACCTATATCTGAAATGCCTATCGGTACCTATTTTCGAAATGCCTATCGGAAACTACATCTGAAATGCCTATCAGCACTTATATTTGAAATGCCTATCGGCAACCATATCTAGAATGCCTATCGGCACCTATATTTGAAATGCCTATCGGCTTCTATATCTGAAATTACTATCGGCACCTATTTTTAAAATGCCAATCGGCAACTATATCTGAAATGCCTATCGGCACCTATATTTGAAATGCCTAACAGCACCTATTTTTGAAATGCCTATCGGAAACTACATCTGAAATGCCAATCAGCACCTATATTTGAAATGCCTATCGGCAACCATATCTGGAATGCCTATCGGCACCTATATTTGAAATGCCTATCGGCTTCTATATCTGAAATGCCTATCGGCACCTATTTTTAAAATGGCTATCGGCAACTATATCTGAAAAGCCTATCGGCACCTATATCTAAAATGCCTATCGGCACATATTTTTGAAATGCCTATCGGAAACTACATCTGAAATGCCTATCAGCACCTATATTTGAAATGCCTATCGGCAACCATATCTGGAATGCCTATCGGCACCTATATTTGAAATGCCTATCGGCAACCATATCTGGAATGCCTATCGGCACCTATATTTGAAATGCCTATCGGCCTCTATATCTGAAATGCCTATCGGCACCTATTTTTAAAATGGCTATCGGCAACTATATCTGAAATGCCTATCGGCACCTATATCTGAAATACCTATCGGCACCTATTTTTGAAATGCCTATCGGAAACTACATCTGAACTGCCTATCAGCACCTATATTTGAAATGCCTATCGGCAACCATATCTGGAATGCCTATCGGCACCTATATCTGAAATGCCTATCGGCACCTATTTTTGAAATGCCTATCGGAAACTACCTCTGAAATGCCTATCAGCACCTATATTTAAAATGCCTATCGGCAACCATATCTGGAATGCCTATCGGCACCTATATTTGAAATGCCTATCGGCTTCTATATCTGAAATGCCTATCGGCACCTATTTTTAAAATGGCTATCGGCAACTGTATCTGAAATGCCTATCGGCACCTATATCTGAAATGCCTATCGGCACCTATTTTTGAAATGCCTATCGGAAACTACATCTGAAATACCTATCAGCACCTATATTTGAAATGCCTATCGGCACAAATATTTGAAATGCCTATCGACACCTATATTTGAAATACTTATCGGCTTCTATATCTGAAATGCCTATCGGCACCTGTTTTTAAAATGCCAATCGGCAACTATATCTGAAATGCCTATCGGCACCTATATCTGAAATGCCTATCGGCATCAATTTTTGAAATGCCTATCGAAAACTACATCTAAAATGCCTATCAGCACCTATATTTGAAATGCCTATGGGCAACCATATCTGGAATGCCTATCGGCACCTATATCTGAAATGCCTATCGGCACCAATTTTTGAAATGCCTATTGGAAACTACATCTGAAATGCCTATCAGCACCTATATTTGAAATGCCTATCGGCAACCATATCTGGGATGCCTATCGGCACCTATATTTGAAATGCCTATCGGCTTCTATATCTGAAATGCCTATCGGCACCTATTTTTAAAATGCCAATCGGCAACTATATCTGAAATGCCTATCGGCACCTATATCTGAAATGCCTATCGGCACCTATTTTTGAAATGCCTATCGGAAACTACATCTGAAATGCCTATCAGCACCTATATTTAAAATGCCTATCGGCAACCATATCTGGAATGCCTATCGGTACCTATATTTGAAATGCCAATCGGCTTCTATATCTGAAATGCCTATCGGCACCTATTTTTAAAATGGCTGTCGGCAACTATATCTGAAATGCCTATCGGCATCTATATCTGAATTGCCTATCGGCACCTATTTTTAAAATGCCTATCGGAAACTACATCTGAAATGCCTATCAGCACCTATATTTGAAATGCCTATCGGCAACCATATCTGGAATGCCTATCGGCACCTATATTTAAAATGCCTATCGGCTTCTATATCTGAAATGCCTATCGGCACCTATTTTTAAAATGCCTATCGGAAACTACATCTGAAATGCCTATCAGCACCTATATTTGAAATGCCTATCGGCAACCATATCTGGAATGCCTATCGGCACCTATATTTGAAATGCCAATCGGCTTCTATATCTGAAATGCCTATCGGCACCTATTTTTAAAATGGCTATCGGCAACTATATCTGAAATGCCTATCGGCATCTATATCTGAAATGCCTATCGGCACCTATTTTTAAAATGCCTATCGGAAACTACATCTGAAATGCCTATCAGCACCTATATTTGAAATGCCTATCGGCAACCATATCTGGAATGCCTATCGGCACCTATATTTAAAATGCCTATCGGCTTCTATATCTGAAATGCCTATCGGCACCTATTTTTAAAATGCCTATCGGAAACTACATCTGAAATGCCTATCAGCACCTATATTTGAAATGCCTATCGGCAACCATATCTGGAATGCCTATCGGCACCTATATTTGAAATGCCTATCGGCTTCTATATCTGAAATGCCTATCGGCACCCTTTTTTAAAATGGCTATCGGCAACTATATCTGAAATGCCTATCGGCACCTATATCTGAAATGCCTATCGGCACCTATTTTTGAAATGCCTATCGGAAACTACATCTGAAATGCCTATCAGCACCTATATTTGAAATGCCTATCGGCAACCATATCTGGAATGTTTATCGGCACCTATATTTGAAATGCCTATCGGCTTCTATATCTGAAATGCCTAGCGGCACCTATTTTTAAAATGCCAATCGGCAACTATATCTGAAGTGCCTATCGGCACCTATATCTGAAATGCCTATCGGCACCTATTTTTGAAATGCCTATCGAAAACTACATCTGAAATGCCTATCAGCACCTATATTTGAAATGCCTATCGGCAACCACATCAGAAATGCCTATCGGCACCTATATCTGAAATGCTTTCGGTATTTATATCTGAAATGCCTATCGACACCTATATTTGAAGTGCCTATTGGCACCTATATTTTAAATGCCTATCGGCAACTATATCTAATATGCCTATCGGCACCTATATCTGAAATGCCTATCGGCATATATTTTTGAAATGCCTATCGGAAACTACATCTAATATGCCTATCGGCACCTATTTTTAAAATGCCAATCGGCAACTATATCCGAAATGCCTATCGGCACCTATATCTGAAATGCCTATCGGCATTTATTTTTGAAATGCCTATCGGAAACTACATCTGAAATGCCTATCAGCACCTATATTTGAAATGCCTATCGGCAACCATATCTGAAATGCCTATCGACACCTATATTTGAAATACCTATCGGCTTCTATATCTGAAATGCCTATCGGCACCTATTTTAAAAATGCCAATCGGCAAATATATCTGAAATGCCTATCGGCACCTATATCTGAAATGCAATCGGCACCAATTTTTAAAATGCCTATCGGAAACTACATTTGAAATGCCTATCAGCAGCTATATTTGAAATGCCTATCGGCAACCATATCTGGAATGCCTATCGGCACCTATATTTGAAATGCCTATCGGCAACCATATCTGGAATGTTTATCGGCACCTATATTTGAAATGCCTATCGGCTTCTATATCTGAAATGCCTAGCGGCACCTATTTTTAAAATGCCAATCGGCAACTATATCTGAAGTGCCTATCGGCACCTATATCTGAAATGCCTATTGGCACCTATTTTTGAAATGCCTATCGAAAACTACATCTGAAATGCCTATCAGCACCTATATTTGCAATGCCTATCGGCAACCACATCAGAAATGCCTATCGGCACCTATATCTGAAATGCCTTTCGGCATTTATATCTGAAATGCCTATCGACACCTATATTTGAAGTGCCTATTGGCACCTATATTTTAAATGCCTATCGGCAACTATATCTGATATGCCTATCGGCACCTATATCTGAAATGCCTATCGGCACCTATTTTTGAAATGCCTATCGGAAACTACATCTAATATGCCTATCGGCACCTATTTTTAAAATGCCAATCGGCAACTATATCCGAAATGCCTATCGGTACCTATATCTGAACTGCCTATCGGCATTTATTTTTGAAATGCCTATCGGAAACTACATCTAAAATGCCTATCAGCACCTATAATTGAAATGCCTATCGGCAACCATATCTGAAATGCCTATCGACACCTATATTTGAAATACCTATCGGCTTCTATATCTGAAATGCCTATCGACACCTATTTTTAAAATGCCAATCGGCAAATATATCTGAAATGCCTATCGGCACCTATATCTGAAATGCCTATCGGCACCTATTTTTGAAATGCCTATCGGAAACTACATCTAATATGCCTATCGGCACCTATTTTTAAAATGCCAATCGGCAACTATATCCGAAATGCCTATCGGCACCTATATCTGAAATGCCTATCGGAAACTACATCTGAAATGCCTATCAGCACCTATATTTGAAATGCCTATCGGCAACCATATCTGAAATGCCTATCGACACCTATATTTGAAGTACCTATCGGCTTCTATATCTGAAATGCCTATCGGCACCTATTTTTAAAATGCCAATCGGCAAATATATCTGAAATGCCTATCGGCACCTATATCTGAAATGCAATCGGCACCAATTTTTAAAATGCCTATCGGAAACTACATCTGAAATGCCTATCAGCACCTATATTTGAAATGCCTATCGGCAACCATATCTGGAATGCCTATCGGCACCTATATTTGAAATGCCTATCGGCTTCTATATCTGAAATGCCTATCGACACCTTTTTTTAAAATGCCAATTGGCAACTATATCTGAAATGCCTAACGGCACCTATATCTGAAATGCCTATCGGTACCTATATTTGAAATGCCTATCGGAAACTACTTCTGAAATGCCTATCAGCACTTATATTTGAAATGCCTATCGGCAACCATATCTGGAATGCCTATCGGCACCTATATTTGAAATGCCTATCGGCTTCTATATCTGAAATGCCTATCGGCACCTATTTTTAAAATGCCAATCGGCAACTATATCTGAAATGCCTATCGGCACCTAGATCTGAAATGCCTATCGACACCTATTTTTGAAATGTCTTTCGGAAACTACATCTGAAATGCCTATCTGCTCCTATATTTGAAATGCCTATCGGCAACCATATCTGAAATGCCTATCGACACCTATATTTGAAATACCTATCGGCTTCTATATCTGAAATGCCTATCGGCACCTGTTTTTAATATGCCAATCGGCAAATATATCTGAAATGCCTATCGGCACCTATATCTAAAATGCCTATCGGCACCTATTTTTGAAATGCCTATCGGAAACTACATCTGAAATGCGTATCAGCACCTATATTTGAAAAGCCTATCGGCAACCAATCTGAAATGCCTATCGACACCTATATTTGAAATTCCTATCGGCTTCTATATCTGAAATGCCTATCGGCACCTATTTTTAAAATGCCAATCGGCAACTATATCTGAGATGCCTATCGGCACCTTTATCTGAAATGCCTATCGGCACCAATTTTTGAAATGCCTATCGGAAATTACATCTGAAATGCCTATCAGCACCTATATTTGAAATGCCTATAGGCAACCATATCTGGAATGCCTATCGGCAGCTATATTTGAAGTGCCTATCGGCTTCTATATCTGAAATGCCTATCGGCACCTATTTTTAAAATGCCAATCGGCAACTATATCTGAAATGCCTATCGACACCTATATCTGAAATGCCTATCGGCACCTATATCTGAAATGCCTATCGGCACCTATTTTTGAAATGCCTATTGGAAACTACATCTTAAATGCCTATTAGCACTTATAGTTGAAATGCCTATCGGCAACCATATCTGGAATGCCTATCGGCAACCATATCTGGAATGCCTATCGGCAGCTATATTTGAAATGCCTATCGGCTTCTATATCTGAAATGCCTATCGGCACCTATTTTTAAAATGCCAATCGGCAACTCTATCTGTAATGCTTATCGGCACCTATATCTGAAATGCCTATCGGCACCTATTTTTGAAATGCCTTTCGGAAACTACATCTGAAATGCCTATCAGCACCTATATTTGAAATGCCTATCGGCAACCATATCTGGATTGCCTATCGGCACCTATATTTGAAATGCCTATCGGCTTCTATATCTGAAATGCCTATCGGCACCTTTTTTTAAAATGTCAATCGGCAACTATATGTGAAATGCTTATCGGCACATATATCTGAAATGCCTATCGGCACCTATTTTTGAAATGCCTATCGGAAACTACATCGGAAATGCCTATTAGCACCTATATTTGAAATGCCTATCGGCTACCATATCTGGAATGCCTATCGGCACCTATATTTGAAATGCCTATCGGCTTCTATATCTGAAATGCCTATCGACACCAATTTTTAAAATGCCAATCGGCAACTATATCTGAAATGCCTATCGGCACCTATATCTAAAATGCCTATCGGCACCTATTTTTGAAATGCCTATCGGAAACTACATCTGAAATGCGTATCAGCACCTATATTTGAGAAGCCTATCGGCAACCAATCTGAAATGCCTATCGGCACCTATATTTGAAATTCCTATCGGCTTCTATATCTGAAATGCCTATCGGCACCTATTTTTAAAATGCCAATCGGCAACTATATCTGAAATGCCTATCGGCACCTATATCTGAAATGCCTATCGGCATCAATTTTTGAAATGCCTATCGGAAACTACATCTAAAATGCCTATCAGCACCTATATTTGAATTGCCTATCGGCAGCCATATTTGGAATGCCTATCGGCACCTATATTTGAAATGCCTATCGGCACCTATATTTTAAATGCCAATCGGCAACTATATCTGAAATGCCTATCGGCACCTATATCTGAAATGCCTATCGGCACCTATTTTTGAAATGCCTATCGGAAACTACATCTGAAATGCCTATCAGCACCTATATTTGAAATGCCTATCGGCAATCATATCTGAAATGCCTATCGACACCTATATTTGAAATACCTATCGGCTTCTATATCTGAAATGCCTATCAGCACCTATTTCTAAAATGCCAATCGGCAACTATATCTGAAAAACCTATCGGCACCTATATCTGAAATGCCTATCGGCACCAATTTTTGAAATGCCTATCGGAAACTACATCTGAAATGACTATCAGCACCTATATTTGAATTGCCTATCGGCAACCATATCTGGAATGCTTATCGGCACCTATATTTGAAATGCCTATCGGCTTCTATATCTGAAATGCCTATCGGCACCTATTTTTAAAATGCCAATCGGCATCTATATCTGATATGCCTATCGGCACCTATATCTGAAGTGCCTATCGGCACCTATTTTTGAAATGCCTATCGGAAACTACATCTGAAATGCCTATCAGCACCTATATTTGAAATGCCTATCGGCAACCATATCTGGAATGCCTATCGGCACCTATATTTGAAATGCCTATCGGCTTCTATATCTGAAATGCCTATCGGCACCTATTTTTAAAATGTCAAACGGCAACTATATCTGAAATGCTTATCGGCACCTATATCTGAAATGCCTATCGGCACCTATTTTTGAACTGCCTATCGGAAAACCTTATCTGAAATGCCTATTAGCACCTATATTTGAAATGCCTATCGGCAACCATATCTGGAATGCCTATCGGCACCTATATTTGAAATGCCTATCGGCTCCTATATCTGAAATGCCTATCGACACCAATTTTTAAAATGCCAATCGGCAACTATATCTGAAATGCCTATCGGCACCTATATCTAAAATGCCCATCGGCACCTATTTTTGAAATGCCTATCGGAAACTACATCTGAAATGCGTATCAGCACCTATATTTGAAAAGCCTATCGGCAACCAATCTGAAATGCCTATCGACACCTATATTTGAAATTCCTATCGGCTTCTATATCTGAAATGCCTATCGGCACCTATTTTTAAAATGCAATCGGCAACTATATCTGAAATGCCTATCGGCACCTATTTTTAAAATGCCAATCGGTAACTATATCTGAAATGCCTATCGGCACCAATTTTTAAATGCCTATCGGCACCAATTTTTGAAATGCCTATTGGAAAATACATCTGGAATGCCTATCAGCACCTATATTTGAAATGCCTATCGGCAACCATATCTGGAATGCCTATCGGCACCTATATTTGAAATGCCTATCGGCTTCTAAATCTGAAATGCCTATCGGCACCAATTTTTGAAAAGCCTATCGGAAAATACATCTGGAATGCCTATCAGCACCTATATTTGAAATGCCTATCGGCAACCATATCTGAAATGCCTATCGACACCTATATTTGAAATACCTATCGGCTTCTATATCTGAAATGCCTATCAACACCTATTTTTAAAATGCCAATCGGCAACTATATCTGAAATGTCTATCGGCACCTATATCTGAAATGCCTATCGCCACCAATTTTTGAAATGCCTATCGGAAACTACATCTGAAATGCCTATCAGCACCTATATTTGAAATGCCTATCGGCAACCATATCTGGAATGCTTATCAACACCTATATTTGAAATGCCTATCGGCTTCTATATCTGAAATGCCTATCGGCACCTATTTTTAAAATGCCAATCGGCAACTATATCTGAAATGCCTTTCGGCACCTATATCTGAAATGCCTATCGGCACCTATTTTTGAAATGCCTATCGAAAACTACATCTGAAATGCCTATCAGCACCTATATTTGAAATGCCTATCGGCTTCTATATCTGAAATGCCTCTCGGCACCTATTTTTAAAATGGCTATCGGCAACTATATCTGAAATGCCTATCGGCACCTATATCTGAAATGCCTATTGGCACCTATTTTTGAAATGCCTATCGGAAACTACATCTGAAATGCCTATCAGCACCTATATTTGAAATGCCTATCGGCAACCATATCTTGAATGCTTATCGGCACCTATATTTGAAATGCCTATCGGCTTCTATATCTGAAATGCCTAAGGCACCTATTTTTAAAATGCCTATCGGAAACTACATCTAAAATGCCTATCAGCACCTACATTTGAAATGCCTATCGGCAACCATATCTGGAATGCCTATCGGCACCTATATTTGAAATGCCTATCGGCTTCTATATCTGAAATGCCTATCGGCACCTATTTTTAAAATGGCTATCGGCAACAATACCTGAAATGCCTATCGGCAACTATATCTGAAATGCCTATCGGCACCCATTTTTGAAATGCCTATCGGAAACTACATCTGAAATGCCTATCAGCACCTATATTTGAAATGCCTTTCGGCAACCATATCTGGAATGCCTATCGGCACATATATTTGAAATGCCTATCGGCTTCTATATCTAAAATGCCTATCGGCACCTATTTTTAAAATGCCAATCGGCAACTATATCTGAAATGCCTAACAGCACCTATTTTTGAAATGCCTATCGGCAACCATATCTGGAATGCCTATCGGCACCTATATTTGAAATGCCTATCGGCTTCTATATCTGAAATGCCTATCGGCACCTATTTTTAAAATGCCAATTGGCAACTAAATCTGATATGCCTATCGGCACCTATATCTGAAATGCCTATTGGCACCTATTTTTGCAATGCCTATCGGAAACTACATCTGAAATGTCTATCAGCACCTATATTTGAAATGCCTATCGGCAAGCATATCTGGAATGCCTATCGGCACCTAAATTTGAAATGCCTATCGGCTTCTATATCTGAAATGCCTATCGGTACCTATTTTCGAAATGCCTATCGGAAACTACATCTGAAATGCCTATCAGCACTTATATTTGAAATGCCTATCGGCAACCATATCTAGAATGCCTATCGGCACCTATATTTGAAATGCCTATCGGCTTCTATATCTGAAATTCCTATCGGCACCTATTTTTAAAATGCCAATCGGCAACTATATCTGAAATGCCTATCGGCACCTATATCTGAAATGCCTAACAGCACCTATTTTTGAATTGCCTATCGGAAACTACATCTGAAATGCCAATCAGCACCTATATTTGAAATGCCTATCGGCAACCATATCTGGAATGCCTATCGGCACCTATATTTGAAATGCCTATCGGCTTCTATATCTGAAATGCCTATCGGCACCTATTTTAAAAATGGCTATTGGCAACTATATCTGAAAAGCCTATCGGCACCTATATCTGAAATGCCTATCGGCACCTATTTTTGAAATGCCTATCAGAAACTACATCTGAAATGCCTATCAGCACCTATATTTGAAATGCCTATCGGCAACCATATCTGGAATGCCTATCGGCACCTATATTTGAAATGCCTATCGGCAACCATATCTGGAATGCCTATCGGCACCTATATTTGAAATGCCTATCGGCTTCTATATCTGAAATGCCTATCGGCACCTATTTTTAAAATGGCTATCGGCAACTATATCTGAAATGCCTATCGGCACCTATATCTGAAATACCTATCGGCACCTATTTTTGAAATGCCTATCGGAAACTACATCTGAACTGCCTATCAGCACCTATATTTGAAATGCCTATCGACAACCATATCTGGAATGCCTATCGGCACCTATATCTGAAATGCCTATCGGCACCTATTTTTGAAATGCCTATCGGAAACTACCTCTGAAATGCCTATCAGCACCTATATTTAAGATGCCTATCGGCAACCATATCTGGAATGCCTATCGGCACCTATATTTGAAATGCCTATCGGCTTCTATATCTGAAATGCCTATCGGCACCTATTTTTAAAATGGCTATCGGCAACTATATCTGAAATGCCTATCGGCACCTATATCTGAAATGCCTATCGGCACCTATTTTTGAAATGCCTATTGGAAACTACATCTGAAATGCCTATCAGCACCTATATTTGAAATGCCTATCGGCAACCATATTTGAAATGCCTATCGACACCTATATTTGAAATACTTATCGGCTTCTATATCTGAAATGCCTATCGGCACCTGTTTTTAAAATGCCAATCGGCAACTATATCTGAAATGCCTATCGGCACCTATATCTGAAATGCCTATCGGCATCAATTTTTGAAATGCCTATCGGAAACTACATCTAAAATGCCTATCAGCACCTATATTTGAAATGCCTATCGGCAACCATATCTGGAATGCTTATCGGCACCTATATTTGAAATGCCTATCGGCTTCTATATCTGAAATGCCTATCGGCACCTATTTTTAAAATGCCAATCGGCAACTATATCTGAAATGCCTATCGGCACCTATATCTGAAATGCCTATCGGCACCTATTTTTGAAATGCCTATCGGAAACTACATCTGAAATGCCTATCAGCACCTATATTTGAAATGCCTATCGGCAACCATATCTGGAATGCCTATCGGCACCTATATTTGAAATGCCTATCGGCTTCTATATCTGAAATGCCTATCGGCACCTATTTTTAAAATGGCTATCGGCAACTATATCTGAAATGCCTATCGGCATCTATATCTGAAATGCCTATCGGCACCTATTTTTCAAATGCCTATCGGAAACTACATCTGAAATGCCTATCAGCACCTATATTTGAAATGCCTATCGGCAACCATATCTGGAATGCCTATCGGCACCTATATTTGAAATGCCTATCGGCTTCTATATCTGAAATGCCTATCGGCACCCTTTTTTAAAATGGCTATCGGCAACTATATCTGAAATGCCTATCGGCACCTATATCTGAAATGCCTATCGGCACCTATTTTTGAAATGCCTATCGGAAACTACATCTGAAATGCCTATCAGCACCTATATTTGAAATGCCTATCGGCAACCATATCTGGAATGTTTATCGGCACCTATATTTGAAATGCCTATCGGCTTCTATATCTGAAATGCCTAGCGGCACCTATTTTTAAAATGCCAATCGGCAACTATATCTGAAGTGCCTATCGGCACCTATATCTGAAATGCCTATCGGCACCTATTTTTGAAATGCCTATCGAAAACTACATCTGAAATGCCTATCAGCACCTATATTTGAAATGCCTATCGGCAACCACATCAGAAATGCCTATCGGCACCTATATCTGAAATGCCTTTCGGCATTTATATCTGAAATGCCTATCGACACCTATATTTGAAGTGCCTATTGGCACCTATATTTTAAATGCCTATCGGAAACTATATCTGATATGCCTATCGGCACCTATATCTGAAATGCCTATCGGCACCTATTTTTGAAATGCCTATCGGAAACTACATCTATTATGCCTATCGGCACCTATTTTTAAAATGCCAATTGGCAACTATATCCGAAATGCCTATCGGCACCTATATCTGAAATGCCTATCGGCATTTATTTTTGAAATGCCTATCGGAAACTACATCTGAAATGCCTATCAGCACCTATATTTGAAATGCCTATCGGCAACCATATCTGAAATGCCTATCGACACCTATATTTGAAATACCTATCGGCTTCTATATCTGAAATGCCTATCGGCACCTATTTTTAAAATGCCAATCGGCAAATATATCTGAAATGCCTATCGACACCTATTTTTAAAATGCCAATTGGCAACTATATCTGAAATGCCTAACGGCACCTATATCTGAAATGCCTATCGGTACCTATATTTGAAATGCCTATCGGAAACTACTTCTGAAATGCCTATCAGCACTTATATTTGAAATGCCTATCGGCAACCATATCTGGAATGCCTATCGGCACCTATATTTGAAATGCCTATCGGCTTCTATATCTGAAATGCCTATCGGCACCTATTTTTAAAATGCCAATCGGCAACTATATCTGAAATGCCTATCGGCACCTATATCTGAAATGCCTATCGACACCTATTTTTGAAATGTCTTTCGGAAACTACATCTGAAATGCCTATCTGCTCCTATATTTGAAATGCCTATCGGCAACCATATCTGAAATGCCTATCGACACCTATATTTGAAATACCTATCGGCTTCTATATCTGAAATGCCTATCGGCACCTGTTTTTAATATGCTAATCGGCAACTATATCTGAAATGCCTATCGGCACCTATATCTAAAATGCCTATCGGCACCTATTTTTGAAATGCCTATCGGAAACTACATCTGAAATGCGTATCAGCACCTATATTTGAAAAGCCTATCGGCAACCAATCTGAAATGCCTATTGACACCTATATTTGAAATTCCTATCGGCTTCTATATCTGAAATGCCTATCGGCACCTCTTTTTCAAATGCCAATCGGCAACTATATCTGAGATGCCTATCGGCACCTTTATCTGAAATGCCTATCGGCACCAATTTTTGAAATGCCTATCGGAAATTACATCTGAAATGCCTATCAGCACCTATATTTGAAATGCCTATAGGCAACCATATCTGGAATGAATATCGGCAGCTATATTTGAAATGCCTATCGGCTTCTATATCTGAAATGCCTATCGGCACCTATTTTTAAAATGCCAATCGGCAACTATATCTGAAATGCCTATCGGCACCTATATCTAAAATGCCTATCGGCACCTATATCTGTAATGCCTATCGGCACCTATTTTTGAAATGCCTATTGGAAACTACATCTGAAATGCCTATTAGCACCTATAGTTGAAATGCCTATCGGCAACCATATCTGGAATGCCTATCGGCAACCATATCTGGAATGCCTATCGGCAGCTATATTTGAAATGCCTATCGGCTTCTATATCTAAAATGCCTATCGGCACCTATTTTTAAAATGCCAATCGGCAACTCTATCTGTAATGCTTATCGGCACCTATATCTGAAATGCCTATCGGCACCTATTTTTGAAATGCCTTTCGGAAACTACATCTGAAATGCCTATCAGCACCTATATTTGAAATGCCTATCGGCAACCATATCTGGATTGCCTATCGGCACCTATATTTGAAATGCCTATCGGCTTCTATATCTGAAATGCCTATCGGCACGTATTTTTAAAATGTCAATCGGCAACTATATCTGAAATGCTTATCGGCACATATATCTGAAATGCCTATCGGCACCTATTTTTGAAATGCCTATCGGAAACTACATCGGAAATGCCTATTAGCACCTATATTTGAAATGCCTATCGGCAACCATATCTGGAATGCCTATCGGCACCACTATTTGAAATGCCTATCGGCTTCTATATCTGAAATGCCTATCGACACAAATTTTTAAAATGCCAATCGGCAACTATATCTGAAATGCCTATCGGCACCTATATCTAAAATGCCTATCGGCACCTATTTTTGAAATGCCTATCGGAAACTACATCCGAAATGCGTATCAGCACCTATATTTGAAAAGCCTATCGGCAACCAATATGAAATGCCTATCGACACCTATATTTGAAATTCCTATCGGCTTCTATATCTGAAATTCCTATCGGCACCTATTTTTAAAATGCCAATCGGCAACTATATCTGAAATGCCTATCGGCACCTATATCTGAAATGCCTATCGGCATCAATTTTTGAAATGCCTATCGAAAACTACATCTAAAATGCCTTTCAGCACCTATATTTGAATTGCCTATCGGCAGCCATATCTGGAATGCCTATCGGCACCTATATTTGAAATGCCTATCGGCACCTATATTTTAAATGCCAATCGGCAACTATATCTGAAATGCCTATCGGCACCTATATCTGAAATGCCTATCGGCACCTATTTTTGAAATGCCTATCGGAAACTACATCTGAAATGCCTATCAGCACCTATATTTGAAATGCCTATCGGCAACCATATCTGAAATGCCTATCGACACCTATATTTGAAATACCTATCGGCTTCTATATCTGAAATGCCTATCGGCACCTGTTTCTAAAATGCCAATCGGCAACTATATCTGAAAAACCTATCGGCACCTATATCTGAAATGCCTATCGGCACCAATTTTTGAAATGCCTATCGGAAACTACATCTGAAATGACTATCAGCACCTATATTTGAAATGCCTATCGGCAACCATATCTGGAATGCTTATCGGCACCTATATTTGAAATGCCTATCGGCTTCTATATCTGAAATGCCTATCGGCACCTATTTTTAAAATGCCAATCGGCAACTATATCTGATATGCCTATCGGCACCTATATCTGAAGTGCCTATCGGCACCTATTTTTGAAATGCCTATCGGAAACTACATCTGAAATGCCTATCAGCACCTATATTTGAAATGCCTATCGGCAACCATATCTGGAATGCCTATCGGCACCTATATTTGAAATGCCTATCGGCTTCTATATCTGAAATGCCTATCGGCACCTATTTTTAAAATGTCAAACGGCAACTATATCTGAAATGCTTATCGGCACCTATATCTGAAATGCCTATCGGCACCTATTTTTGAAATGCCTATCGGAAAACCTTATCTGAAATGCCTATTAGCACCTATATTTGAAATGCCTATCGGCAACCATATCTGGAATGCCTATCGGCACCTATATTTGAAATGCCTATCGGCTCCTATATCTAAAATGCCTATCGACACGAATTTTTAAATGCCAATCGGCAACTATATCTGAAATGCCTATCGGCACCTATATCTAAAATGCCTATCGGCACCTATTTTTGAAATGCCTATCGGAAACTACATCTGAAATGCGTATCAGCACCTATATTTGAAAAGCCTATCGGCAACCAATCTGAAATGCCTATCGACACCTATATTTGAAATTCCTATCGGCTTCTATATCTGAAATGCCTATCGGCACCTTTTTTTAAAATGCCAATCGGCAACTATATCTGAAATGCCTATCGGCACCTATATCTGAAATGCCTATCGGCACCTATTTTTAAATTGACTATCAGAAAACCTTATCTGAAATGCCTATTAGCACCTATATTTGAAATGCCTATCGGCAACCATATCTGGAATGCCTATCGGCACCTATATTTGTAATGCCTATCGGCTTCTATATCTGAAATGCCTATCGGCACCTATTTTTAAAATGCCAATCGGCAACTATATCTGAAATGCCTATCGGCACCTATATCTAAAATGCCTATCGGCACCTATTTTTTAAATGCCTATTGGAAACTACATCTGAAATGCCTATTAGCACTTATAGTTGAAATGCCTATCGGCAACCATATCTGGAATGCCTATCGGCAGCTATATTTGAAATGCCTATCGGCTTCTATATCTGTAATGCCTATCGGCACCTATTTTTAAAATGCCAATCGGCAACTATATCTGAAATGCCTATCGGCACCTATATCTGAAATGCCTATCGGCACCTATATCTGAAATGCCTATCGGCACCTATTTTTGAAATGCCTATCGGAAACTACATCTGAAATGCCTATCAGCACCTATATTTGAAATGCCTATCGGCAACCATATCTGGAATGCCCATCGGCACCTATATTTAAAATGCCTATCGGCTTTTATATCTGAAATGCCTATCGGCACCTATTTTTAAAATGCCAATCGCCAACTATATCTGTAATGCCTATCGGCACCTATATCTGAAATACCTATCGGCACCTATTTTTGAAATGCCTATCGGAAACTACATCTGAAATGCCTATCGGCACCAATATTTGAAATGTCTATCGGCAACCATATCTGAAATGCCTATCGACACCTATATTTGAAATACCTATCGGCTTCTATATCTGAAATGCCTATCGGCACCTATTTTTAAAATGCCAATCGGCAACTATATCTGAAATGCTTATCGGCACCTATATCTGAAATGCCTATCGGCACCAATTTTTGAAATGCCTATCGGAAACTACATCTGAAATGCCTATCAGCACCTATATTTGAAATTCCTATCGGCAACCATATCTGGAATGCCTATCGGCACCTATATTTGAAATGCCTATCGGCTTCTATATCTGAAATGCCTATGGGTACCTATTTTTAAAATGCCAATCGGCAACTATATCTGAAGTGCCTATCGGCACCTATATCTGAAATGCCTATCAGCACCTATTTTTGAAATGCCTATCGAAAATTTCATCTGAAATGCCTATCAGCACCTATATTTGAAATGCCTATCGGCAACCACATCGGAAATGCCTATCGGCACCTATATCTGAAATGCCTTTCGGCATTTATATCTGAAATGCCTATCGACACCTATATTTGGAATGCCTATCGGCACCTATATTTTAAATGCCTATCGGCGACTATATCTGATATGCCTATCGGCACCTATATCTGAAATGCCTATCGGCACCTATTTTTAAAATGCCTATCGGAAACTACATCTAAAATGCCTATCGGCACCTATTTTTAAAATGCCAATCGACCACTATATCTGAAATGCCTATCGGCACCTATATCTGAAATGCCTATCGGCACCTATTTTTGAAATGCCTATCGGAAACTACATCTGAAATGCCTATCAGCACCTATATTTGAAATGCCTATCGGCAACCATATCTGAAATGCCTATCGACACCTATATTTGAAATACCTATCGGCTTCTATATCTGAAATGCCTATCGGCACCTATTTTTAAAATGCCAATCGGCAATTATATCTGAAATGCCTATCGGCACCTATATCTGAAATTCCTACCGGCACCAATTTTTGAAATGCCTATCGAAAACTACATCTGAAATGCTTATCAGCACCTATATTTGAAATGCCTATCGGCAACCATATCTGGAATGCCTATTGGCACCTATATTTGAAATGCCTATCGGCTTCTATATCTGAAATGCCTATCGGCACTTATTTTTGAAATGCCTATCGGAAACTACATCTGAAATGCCTATCAGCACCAATATTTGAAATGCCTATCGGCAACCATATCTGAAATGCCTATCGACACCTATATTTGAAATACCTATCGGCTTCTATATCTGAAATGCCTGTCGGCACCTATTTTTAAAATGCCAATCGGCAACTATATCTGAAATGCCTATCGGCACCTATATCTGAAATGCCTATCGGCACCAATTTTTGAAATGCCTATTGGAAACTACATCTGAAATGCCTATCAGCACCTATATTTGAAATGCCTATCGGCAACTATATCTGGGATGCCTATCGGCACCTATATTTGAAATGCCTATTGGCTTCTATATCTGAAATGCCTATCGACACTTATTTTTAAAATGCCAATCGGCAACTATATCTGAAATGCCTATCGGCACCTATATCTAAAATGCCTATCGGAACCTATTTTTGAAATGCCTATCGGAAACTACATCTGAAATGCGTATCAGTACCTATATTTGAAAAGCCTATCGGCAACCAATCTGAAATGCCTATCGACACCTATATTTGAAATTCCTATCGGCTTCTATATCTGAAATGCCTATCGGCACCTATTTTTAAAATGCCAATCGGCAACTATATCTGAAATGCTAATCGGCACCTATATCTGAAATGCCTATCGGCACCTATTTTTGAAATGACTATCAGAAAACCTTATCTGAAATGCCTATTAGCACCTATATTTGAAATGCCTATCGGCAAGCATATCTGGAATGCCTATCGGCACCTATATTTGTAATGCCTATCGGCTTCTATATCTGAAATGCCTATCGACACCAATTTTTAAAATGGCAATCGGCAACTATATCTGAAATGCCTATCGGCACCTATATCTAAAATGCCTATCGGCACCTATTTTTGAAATGCCTATCGGAAATTACATCTGAAATGCCTATCAGCACCTATATTTGAAATGCCTATCGGCAACCATATCTGGAATGCCTATCGGCAGCTATATTTGAAATGCCTATCGGCTTCTATATCTGAAATGCCTATCGGCACCTATTTTTAAAATGCCAATCGGCAACTATATCTGAAATGCCTATCGGCACCTATATCTAAAATGCCTATCGGCACCTATTTTTGAAATGCCTATTGGAAACTACATCTGAAATGCCTATTAGCACTTATAGTTGAAATGCCTATCGGCAACCATATCTGGAATGCCTATCGGCAGCTATATTTGAAATGCCTATCGGCTTCTATATCTGAAATGCCTATCGGCACCTATTTTTAAAATGCCAATCGGCAACTATATCTGAAATGCCTATCGGCACCTATATCTGAAATGCCTATCGGCACCTATTTTTGAAATGCCTATCGGAAACTACATCTGAAATGCCTATCAGCACCTATATTTGAAATGCCTATCGGCAACCATATCTGGAATGCCCATCGGCACCTATATTTGAAATGCCTATCGGCTTTTATATCTGAAATGCCAATCGGCACCTATTTTTAAAATGACAATCGGCAACTATATCTGTAATGCCTATCGGCACCTATATCTGAAATGCCTATCGGCACCTATTTTTGAAATGCCTATCGGAAACTACATCTGAAATGCCTATCAGCACCAATATTTGAAATGTCTATCGGCAACCATATCTGAAATGCCTATCGACACCTATATTTGAAATACCTATCGGCTTCTATATCTGAAATGCCTATCGGCACCTATTTTTAAAATGCCAATCGGCAACTATATCTGAAATGCTTATCGGCACCTATATCTGAAATGCCTATCGGCACCAATTTTTGAGATGCCTATCGGAAACTACATCTGAAATGCCTATCAGCACCTATATTTGAAATTCCTATCGGCAACCATATCTGGAATGCCTATCGGCACCTATATTTGAAATGCCTATCGGCTTCTATATCTGAAATGCCTATGGGTACCTATTTTTAAAATGCCAATCGGCAACTATATCTGAAGTGCCTATCGGCACCTATATCTGAAATGCCTATCAGCACCTATTTTTGAAATGCCTATCGAAAACTTCATCTGAAATGCCTATCAGCACCTATATTTGAAATGCCTATCGGCAACCACATCGGAAATGCCTATCGGCACCTATATCTGAAATGCCTTTCGGCATTTATATCTGAAATGCCTATCGACACCTATATCTGGAATGCCTATCGGCACCTATATTTGAAATGCCTATCGGCCTCTATATCTGAAATGCCTATCGGCACCTATATTTAAAATGCCAATCGGCAACTATATCTGTAATGCCTATCGGCACCTATATCTGAAATGCCTATCGGCACCTATTTTTGAAATGCCTATCGGAAACTACATCTGAAATGCCTATCAGCACCAATATTTGAAATGCCTATCGGCAACCATATCTGAAATGCCTATCGACACCTATATTTGAAATACCTATCGGCTTCTATATCTGAAATGCCTATCGGCACCTATTTTTAGAATGCCAATCGGCAACTATATCTGAAATGCTTATCGGCACCTATATCTGAAATGCCTATCGGCACCAATTTTTGAAATGCCTATCGGAAACTACATCTGAAATGCCTATCAGCACCTATATTTGAAATGCCTATCGGCAACCATAACTGGAATGCCTATCGGCACCTATGTTTGAAATGCCTATCGGCTTCTATATCTGAAATGCCTATCGGTACCTATTTTTAAAATGCCAGTCGGCAACTATATCTGAAATGCCTATCGGCACCTATATCTGAAATGCCTATCAGCACCTATTTTTGAAATGCCTATCGAAAACTACATCTGAAATGCCTATCAGCACCTATATTTGAAATGCCTATCGGCAACCACATCAGAAATGCCTATCGGCACCTATCCCTGAAATGCCTTTCGGCATTTATATCTAATATGTCTATCGACACCTATATTTGAAATGCCTATCGGCACCTATATTTTAAATGCCTATCGGCGACTATATCTGATATGCCTATCGGCACCTATATCTGAAATGCCTATCGGCACCTATTTTTAAAATGCCTATCGGAAACTACATCTAAAATGCCTATCGGCACCTATTTTTAGAATGCCAATCGACCACTATATCTGAAATGCCTATCGGCACCTATATCTGAAATGCCTATCGGCACCTATTTTTTAAATGCCTATCGGAAACTACATCTGAAATGCCTATCAGCACCTATATTTGAAATGCCTATCGGCAACCATATCTGAAATGCCTATCGACACCTATATTTGAAATACCTATTGGCTTCTATATCTGAAATGCCTATCGGCACCTATTTTTAAAATGCCAATCGGCAACTATATCTGAAATGCCTATCGGCACCTATATCTGAAATTCCTATCGGCACCAATTTTTGAAATGCCTATCGAAAAATACATCTGAAATGCTTATCAGCACCTATATTTGAAATGCCTATCGGCAATCATATCTGGAATGCCTATCGGCACCTATATTTGAAATGCCTATCGGCTTCTATATCTGAAATGCCTATCGGCACCTATTTTTAAAATGCCAATCGGCAACTATATCTGTAATGCCTATGGGCACCTATATCAGAAATACCTATCGGCTCCTATTTTTGAAATGCCTATCGGAAACTACATCTAAATTGCCTATCAGCACCAATATTTGAAATGCCTATCGGCAACCATATCTGAAATGCCTATCGACACCTATATTTGAAATACCTATCGGCTTCTATATCTGAAATGCCTATCGGCACCTATTTTTAAAATGCCAATCGGCAACTATATCTGAAATGCCTATCGGCACCTATATCTGAAATGCCTATCGGCACCAATTTTTGAAATGCCTATTGGAAACTACATCTGAAATGCCTATCAGCACCTATATTTGAATTGCCTATCGGCAACCATATCTGGGATGCCTATCGGCACCTATATTTGAAATGCCTATCGGCTTCTATATCTGAAATGCCTATCGGCACCTATTTTTAAAATGCCAATCGGCAACTATATCTGAAATGCCTATCGGCACCTATTTTTGAAATGCCTATCGGAAACTACATCTGAAATGCCTATCAGCACCTATATTTGAAATGCTGATCGGCAACCATATCTGGAATGCCTATCGGCAACTATATCTGAAGTGCCTATCGGCACCTATATCTGAAATGCCTATAGGCACCTATTTTTGAAATGCCTATCGAAAACTACATCTGAAATGCCTATCAGCACCTATATTTTAAATGCCTATCGGCAACTATATCTGATATGCCTATCGGCACCTATATCTGAAATGCCTATCGGCACATATTTTTGAAATGCCTATCAAAAACTACATCTAAAATGCCTATCGGCACCTATTTTTAAAATGCCAATCGGCAACTATATCTGAAATGCCTATCGGCACCTATATCTGAAATGCCTATCGGCACCAATTTTTGAAATGCCTATCGGTAACTACATCTGAAATGCCTATCAGCACCTATAATTGAAATGCCTATCGGCAACCATATCTGGAATGCCTATCGGCACCTAAATTTGAAATGCCAATCGGCTTCTATATCTAAAATGCCTATCGGCACCTATTTTTAAAATGCCAATCGGCAACTATATCTGAAATGCCTATCGGCACCTATATCTGAAATGCCTATCGGCACCAATTTTTGAAGTGCCTATCGGAAACTACATCTGAAATGCCTATCAGCAACTATATTTGAAATGCCTATTGGCAACCATATCTGGAATGCCTACCGGCACCTATATTTGAAATGCCTATCGGCTTCTATATCTAAAATGCCTATCGGCACCTATTTTTAAAATGCCAATCGGCAACTATATCTGAAGTGCCTATCGGCACCTATATCTGAAATGAATATCGGCACCTCTATCTGAAATGCCTATCGGTACCTATTTTTGAAATGCCTATCGGAAACTACATCTGAAATGCCTATCAGCACTTATATTTGAAATGCCTATCGGCAACCATATCTGGAATGCCTATCGGCACCTATATTTGAAATGCCTATCGGCTTCTATATCTGAAATGCCTATCGGCACCTATTTTTAGAATGCCAATCGGCAACTATATCTGAAATGCCTATCGGCACCTATATCTGAAATTCCTATCGGCACCTATTTTTGAAATGCCTTTCGGGAACTACATCTGAAATGCCTATCTGCTCCTATATTTGAAATGCCTATCGGCAACCATATCTGAAATGCCTATTGACACCTATATTTGAAATACCTATCGGCTTCTATATCTGAAATGCCTATCGGCACCTGTTTTTAAAATGCCCATCGGCAACTATATCTGAAATGCCTATCGGCACCTATATCTGAAATGCCTATCGGTATCAATTTTTGAAATGCCTATCGGAAACTACATCTAAAATGCCTATCAGCACCTATATTTGAAATGCCTATCGGCAACCATATCTGGAATGCCTATCGGCACCTATATTTGAAATGCCTATCGGCACCTATTTTTTAAATGCCAATCGGCACCTATATCTGAAATGCCTATCGGCACCTATATCTGAAATGCCTATCGGTATCAATTTTTGAAATGCCTATCGGAAACTACATCTAAAATGCCTATCAGCACCTATATTTGAAATGCCTATCGGCAACCATATCTGGAATGCCTACCGGCACCTATATCTGAAATGCCTATCGGCACCAATTTTTGAAATGCCTATCGGAAACTACATCTAAAATGCCTATCAGCACCTATATTTGAAATGCCTATCGGCAACCATATCTTGAATGCCTATCGGCACCTATATTTGAAATGCCTATCGGCTTCTATATCTGAATTGCCTATCGGCACCTATTTTTGAAATGCCTATCGGTACCTATTTTTGAAATGCCTATCGGAAACTACATCTGAAGTGCCTATCAGCACCTATATTTGAAATGCCTATCGGCAACCATATCTGAAATGCCTATCGACACCTATATTTGAAATACCTATCGGCTTCTATATCTGAAATGCCTATCGGCACCTATTTTTAAAATGCGAATCGGCAACTATATCTGAAATGCCTATCGGCACCTATATCTGAAATGCCTATCGGCACCTATTTTTGAAATGCCTATCGGTACCTATTTTTGAAATGCCTATCGGAAACTACATCTGAAGTGCCTATCAGCACCTATATTTGAAATGCCTATCGGCAACCATATCTGAAATGCCTATCGACACCTATATTTGAAATACCTATCGGCTTCTATATCTGAAATGCCTATCGGCACCTATTTTTAAAATGCCAATCGGCAACTATATCTGAAATGCCTATCGGCCCCTATATCTGAAATGCCTATCGGCACTAATTTTTGAAATGCCTATCGGAAACTACATCTAAAATGCCTATCAGCACCTATATTTGAAATGCCTATCGGCAACCATATCTGGAATGCTTATCGGCACCTATATTTGAAATACCTATCGGCTTCTATATCCGAAATGCCTATCGGCACCTATTTTTAAAATGCCAACCGGCAACTATATCTGAAATGCCTATCGGCACCTATATCTGAAATGCCTATCGGCTCCTATTTTTGAAATGCCAATCGGCAACTATATCTGAAATGCCCCTCGGCACCTATATCTGAAATGCCTATCGGCACCAATTTTTGAAATGCCTATCGAAAACTACATCTGAAATGCCTATCAGCACCTATATTTGAAATGCCTGTCGGCAACCATATTATCTAGAATGCCTATCGGCACCTATATTTGAAATGCCTATCGGCTTCTATATCTGAAATGCCTATCGACACCTATTTTTTAAATGCCAATTGGCAACTATATCTGAAATGCCTATCGGCACCTATATCTGAAATGCCTATCGGTACCTATTTTTGAAACGCCTTTCGGAAACTACATCTGAAATGCCTATCAGCACTTATATTTGAAATGCCTATCGGCAACCATATCTGAAATGCCTATCGGCACCTATATTTGAAATGCCTGTCGGCTTCTATATCCAAAATGCCTATCGGCACCTATTTTTAAAATGCCAATCGGCAACTATATCTGAAATGCCTATCGGCACCTATATCTGAAATGCTTATCGGCACCTATTTTTGAAATGCCTTTCGGAAACTACATCTGAAATGCCTATCTGCTCCTATATTTGAAATGCCTATCGGCAACCATATCTGAAATGCCTATCGACACCTATATTTGAAATACCTATCGACTTCTATATCTGAAATGCCTATCGGCACCTGTTTTTAAAATGCCAATCGGCAACTATATCTGAAATGCCTATCGGCACCTATATCTGAAATGCCTATCGGCATCAATTTTTGAAATGCCTATCGGAAACTACATCTAAAATGCCTATCAGCACCTATATTTGAAATGCCTATCGGGAAATATATCTGGAATGCCCATCGGCACCTATATTTGAAATGCATATCGGCTTCTATATCTGAAATGCCTATCGGCACCAATTTTTGAAATGCCTATTGGAAACTACATCGGAAATGCCTATCAGCAACTATATTTGAAATGCCTATCGGCAACTATATCTGGAATGCCTATCGGCACCTATATTTGAAATGCCTATCGGCTTCTATATCTAAAATGCCTATCGACACCTATTTTTAAAATGCCAATCGGCAACTATATCTGAAGTGCCTATCGGCACCTATATCTGAAATGAATATCGGCACCTCTATCTTAAATGCCTATCGGTACCTATTTTTGAAATGCCTATCGGAAACTACATCTGAAATGCCTATCAGCACTTGTATTTGAAATGCCTATCGGCAACCATATCTGGAATGCCTATCGGCACCTATATTTGAAATGCCTATCGGCTTCTATATCTGAAATGCCTATCGGCACCTATTTTTAAAATGCCAATGGGTACTATATCTGAAATGCATATCGGCACCTATATCTGAAATGCCTATCGGCACCTATTTTTGAAATGCCTTTCGGAAACTACATCTGAAATGCCTATCTGCTCATATCTTTGAAATGCCTATCGGCAACCATATCTGAAATGCCTATCGACACCTATATTTGAAATACCTATCGGCTTCTATATCTGAAATGCCTATCGGCACCTGTTTTTAAAATGCCCATCGGCAACTATATCTGAAATGCCTATCGGCATCTATATCTGAAATGCCTATCGGCATCAATTTTTGAAATGCCTATCGGAAACTACATATAAAATGCCTATCAGCACCTATATTTGAAATGCCTATCGGCAACCATATCTGGAATGCCTATCGGCAGCTATATTTGAAATGCCTATCGGCACCTATTTTTTAAATGCCAATCGGCAACTATATCTGAAATGCCTATCGGCACCTATATCTGAAATGCTTATCGGCACCTATTTTTTAAATGCCTATCGGAAACTACATCTGAAACGCCTATCAGCACCTATTTTTGAAATGCCTATCGGCAACCATATCTGAAATGCCTATCGACACCTATATTTGAAATACCTATCGGCTTCTATATCTGAAATGCCTATCGGAACCTATTTCCAAAATGCCAATCGGCAACTATATCTGAAAAACCTATCGGCACCTATATCGGAAATGCCTATCGGCACCTATTTTTAAAATGCCAATCGGCAACTATATCTCATATGCCTATCGGCACCTATATCTGAAGTGCCTATCGGCACCTATTTTTGAAATGCCTATCGGAAACTACATCTGAAATGCCTATCAGCACCTATATTTGAAATGCCTATCGGCAAACATATCTGGATTGCCTATCGGCACCTATATTTGAAATGCCTATCGGCTTCTATATCTGAAATGCCTATCGGCACCTATTTTTAAAATGCCAATCGGCAACTATATCTGAAATGCTTATCGGCACCTATATCTGAAATGCCTATCGGCACCTATTTTTGAAATGCCTATCGGAAACTACATCTGAAATGCCTATTAGCACCTATATTTAAAATGCCTTTCGGCAACCATATCTGGAATGCCTATCGGCACCTATATTTGAAATGCCTATCGTCTTCTATATCTGAAATGCCTATCGACACCAATTTTTAAAATGCCAATCGGCAAATATATCTGAAATGCCTATCGGCACCTATATCAAAAATGCCTATCGGCACCTATTTTTGAAATGCCTATCGGAAACTACATCTGAAATGCGTATCAGCACCTATATTTGAAAAGCCTATCGGCAACCAATCTGAAATGCCTATCGACACCTATATTTGAAATTCCTATCGGCTTCTATATTTGAAATGCCTATCGGCACCTATTTTTAAAATGCCAATCGGCAACTATATCTGAAATGCCTATCGGCACCTATATCTGAAATGCCTATCGGCATCAATTTTTGAAATGCCTATCGGAAACTAAATCTAAAATGCCTATCAGCACCTATATTTGAAATGCCTATCGGCAACCATATCTGGAATGCCTATCGGCACCTATATTTGAAATGCCTATCGGCACCTATATTTAAAATGCCAATCGGCAACTATATCTGAAATGCCTATCGGCACCTATATCTGAAATGCCTATCGGCACCTATTTTTGAAATACCTATAGGAAACTACATCTGAAATGCCTATCAGCACCTATATTTGAAATGCCTATCGGCAACCATATCTGAAATGCCTATCGACACCTCTATTTGAAATACCTATCGGCTTCTATATCTGAAATGCCTATCGGCACCTATTTCTAAAATGCCAATCGGCAACTATATCTGAAAAACCTATCGGCACCTATATCTGAAATGCCTATCGGCACCAATTTTTGAAATGCCTATCTGAAACTACATCTGAAATGACTATCAGCACCTATATTTGAAATGCCTATCGGCAACCATATCTGGAATGCTTATCAGCACCTATATTTGAAATGCCTATCGGCTTCTATATCTGAAATGCCTATCGTCACCTATTTTAAATATGCCAATCGGCAACTATATCTGATATGCCTATCGGCACCTATATCTGAAGTGCCTATCGGCACCTATTTTTGAAATGCCTATCGGAAACTACATCTGAAATGCCTATCAGCACCTATATTTGAAATGCCTATCGGCAACCATATCTGGATTGCCTATCGGCACCTATATTTGAAATGCCTATCGGCTTCTATATCTGAAATGCCTATCGGCACCTATTTTTAAAATGCCAAACGGCAACTATATCTGAAATGCTTATCGGCACCTATATCTGAAATGCCTATCGGCACCTATTTTTGAAATTCTTATCGGAAACTACATCTGAAATACCTATTAGCACCTATATTTGAAATGCCTATCGGCAACCATATCTGGAATGCCTATCGGCACCTATATTTGAAATGCCTATCGGCTTCTATATCTGAAATGCCTATCGACACCAATTTTTAAAATGCTAATCGGCAACTATATCTGAAATGCCTATCGGCACCTATATCTAAAATGCCTATCGGCACCTATTTTTGAAATGCCTATCGGAAACTACATCTGAAATGCGTATCAGCACCTATATTTGAAAAGCCTATCGGCAACCAATCTGAAATGCCTATCGACACCTATATTTGAAATTCCTATCGGCTTCTATATCTGAAATGCCTATCGGCACCTATTTTTAAAATGCCAATCGGCAACTATATCTGAAATGCCTATCGGCACCTATATCTGAAATGCCTATCGGCACCAATTTTTGAAATGCCTATCGGAAATTACATCTGAAATGCCTATCAGCACCTATATTTGAAATGCCTATCGGCAACCATATCTGGAATGCCTATCGGCAGCTATATTTGAAATGCCTATCGGCTTCTATATCTGAAATGCCTACCGGCACCTATTTTTAAAATGCCAATCGGCAACTATATTTGAAATGCCTATCGGCACCTATATCTAAAATGCCTATCGGCACCTATTTTTGAAATGCCTATTGGAAACTACATCTGAAATGCCTATTAGCACTTATAGTTGAAATGCCTATCGGCAACCATATCTGGAATGCCTATCGGCAGCTATATTTGAAATGCCTATCGGAAACTACATCTGAAATGCGTATCAGCACCTATATTTGAAAAGCCTATCGGCAACCAATCTGAAATGCCTATCGACACCTATATTTGAAATGCCTATCGGCACCTATTTTTGAAATGCCTATCGGAAACTACATCTGAAATGCCTATCAGCACCTATATTTGAAATGCCTATCGGCAACCATATCTGGAATGCCTATCGGCTCCTATATTTGAAATGCCTATCGGCTTCTATATCTGAAATGCCTATCGGCACCTATTTTTAAAATGCCAATCGGCAACTATATCTGAAGTGCCTATCGGCACCTATATCTGAAATGCCTATCAGCACCTATTTTTGAAATGCCTATCGAAAGTTACATCTGAAATGCCTATCAACACCTATATTTGAAATGCCTATCGGCAACCACATCAGAAATGCCTATCGGCACCTATATCTGAAATGCCTTTCGGCATTTATATCTGAAATGCCTATCGACACCTATATTTGAAATGCCTATCGGCACCTATATTTTAAATGCCTATCGGCGACTATATCTGATATGCCTATCGGCACCTATATCTGAAATGCCTATCGGACCTATTTTTGAAATGCCTATCGGAAACTACATCTAAAATGCCTATCGGCACCTATTTTTAAAATGCCAATCAACCACTATATCTGAAATGCCTATCTGCACCTATATCTGAAATGCCTATCGGCACCTAATTTTGAAATGCCTATCGGAAACTACATCTGAAATGCCTATCAGCACCTTTATTTGAAATGCCTATCGGCAACCATATCTGAAATGCCTGTCGACACCTATATTTGAAATACCTATCGGCTTATATATCTGAAATGCCTATCGGCACATATTTTTAAAATGCCAATCGGCAACTATATCTGAAATTCCTATCGGCACCTATATCTGAAATTCCTATCGGCACCTTTTTTTGAAATGCCTATCGGAAACTACATCTGAAATGCCTATCAGCACCAATATTTGAAATGCCTATCGGCAACCATATCTGAAATGCCTATCGACACCTATATTTGAAATACCTATCGGCTTCTATATCTGAAATGCCTATCGGCACCTATTTTTAAAATGCCAATCGGCAACTATATCTGAAATGCCTATCGGCACCTATATCTGAAATGCCTATCGGCACCAATTTTTGAAATGCCTATTGGAAACTACATCTGAAATGCCTATCAGCACCTATATTTGAAATGCCTATCGGCAACCATATCTGGGATGCCTATCGGCACCTATATTTGAAATGCCTATCGGCTTCTATATCTGAAATGCCTATCGGCACCTATTTTTAAAATGCCAATCGGCAACTATATCTGGAATGCCTATCGGCACCTATATTTGAAATGCCTATCGGCTTCTATATCTGAAATGCCTATCGGCACCTATTTTTAAAATGCCAATCGGCAACTATATCTGTAATGCCTATGGGCACCTATATCTGAAATGCCTATCGGCACCTATTTTTGAAATGCCTATCGGAAACTACATCTGAAATGCCTATCAGCACCAATATTTGAAATGCCTATCGGCAACCATATCTGAAATGCCTATCGACACCTATATTTGAAATACCTATCGGCTTCTATATCTGAAATGCCTATCGGCACCTGTTTTTAAAGTGCCCATCGGCAACTATATCTGAAATGCCTATCGGCACCTATATCTGAAATGCCTATCGGCATCAATTTTTGAAATGCCTATCGGAAACTACATCTAAAATGCCTATCAGCACCTATATTTGAAATGTCTATCGGCAACCATATCTGGAATGCCTATCGGCACCTATATTTGAAATGCCTATCGGCAACCATATCTGGAATGCCTATCGGCACCTATATTTGAAATGCCTATCGGCTTCTATATCTAAAATGCCTATCGGCACCTATTTTTAAAATGCCAATCGGCAACTATATCTGAAGTGCCTATCGGCACCTATATCTGAAATGAATATCGGCACCTCTATCTGAAATGCCTATCGGTACCTATTTTTGAAATGCCTATCGGAAACTACATCTGAAATGCCTATCAGCACTTATATTTGAAATGCCTATCGGCAACCATATCTGGAATGCCTATCGGCACCTATATTTGAAATGCCTATCGGCTTCTATATCTGAAATGCCTATCGGCACCTATTTTTAGAATGCCAATCGGCAACTATATCTATAAATGCCTATCGGCACCTATATCTGAAATGTCTATCGGCACCTATTTTTTAAATGCCTTTCGGGAACTACATCTGAAATGCCTATCTGCTCCTATATTTGAAATGCCTATCGGCAACCATATCTGAAATGCCTATCGACACCTATATTTGAAATACCTATCGGCTTCTATATCTGAAATGCCTATCGGCACCTGTTTTTAAAATGCCCATCGGCAACTATATCTGAAATGCCTATCGGCACCTATATCTGAAATGCCTATCGGCATCAATTTTTGAAATGCCTATCGGAAACTACATCTAAAATGCCTATCAGCACCTATATTTGAAATGCCTATCGGCAACCATATCTGGAATGCCTATCGGCACCTATATTTGAAATGCCTATCGGCACCTATTTTTTAAATGCCAATCGGCAACTATATCTGAAATGCCTATCGGCACCTATATCTGAAATGCCTATCGGCACCAATTTTTGAAATGCCTATCGGAAACTACATCTGAAATGCCTATCAGCACCTATATTTGAAATGCCTATCGGCAACCATATCTGGAATGCTTATCGGCACCTATATTTGAAATGCCTATCGGCTTCTATATCTGAAATGCCTACCGGCACCTATTTTTAAAATGCCAATCGGCAACTATATCTGAAATACCTATCGGCACCTATATCTGAAATGCCTATCGGCACCAATTTTTGAAATGTCTATCGGAAACTACATCTCAAATGCCTATCAGCACCTATATTTGAAATGCCTATCGGCAACCATATCTAGAATACTTTTCGGCACCTATATTTGAAATGCCTATCGGCTTCTATATCTGAAATGCCTATCGGCACCTATTTTTAAAATGCCAATCGGCAACTATATCTGAAATGCCTATCGGCACTTATATCTGAAATGCCTATCGGCACCTATTTTTGAAATGCCTATCGGAAACTACATCTGAAATGCCTATCAGCACCTATATTTGAAATGCCTATCGGCAACCATATCTAGGATGCCTATCGGCACCTATATTTGAAATGCCTATCGGCTTCTATATCTGAAATGCCTATTGGTACCTATTTTTAAAATGCCAATCGGCAAATATATCTGAAATGCCTATCGGCACCTATATCTGAATTGCCTATCAGCACCTATTTTTGAAATGCCTATCGAAAACTACATCTGAAATGCCTATCAGCACCTATATTTGAAATACCTATCGGCAACCATATATGGAATGCCTATCGGCACCTATATTTGAAATGCCTATCGGCTTCTATATCTGAAATGCCTATCGGCACCTATTTTTAAAATGCCAATCGGCAACTATATCTGAAATGCCTATCGGCACCTATATCTGAAATGCCTATCGGCACCAATTTTTGAAATGTCTATCGGAAACTACATCTCAAATGCCTATCAGCACCTATATTTGAAATGCCTATCGGCAACCATATCTAGAATGCTTATCGGCACCTATATTTGAAATGCCTATCGGCTTCTATATCTGAAATGCCTATCGGCACCTATTTTTAAAATGCCAATCGGCAACTATATCTGTAATGCCTATGGGCACCTATATCTGAAATGCCTATCGGCACCTATTTTTGAAATGCCTATCGGAAACTACATCTGAAATGCCTATCAGCACCAATATTTGAAATGCCTATCGGCAACCATATCTGAAATGCCTATCAACACCTATATTTGAAATACCTATCGGCTTCTATATCTGAAATGCCTATCGGCACCTATTTTTAAAATGCCAATCGGCAACTATATCTGAAATGCCTATCGGCACCAATTTTTGAAATTCCTATTGGAAACTACATCTGAAATGCCTATCAGCAACTATATTTGAAATGCCTATCGGCAACCATATCTGAAATGCCTATCGGCACCTATATTTTAAATGCCTATCGGCTTCTATATCTGAAATGCCTATCAGCACCTATTTTTAAAATGCCAATCGGCAACTATATCTGAAATGCCTATCGGCACCTATATCTGAATTGCCTATCGGCACCTATATCTGAAATGCCTATCGGCACCTATTTTTGAAATGCCTATCGGAAACTACATCTGAAATGCCTATCAGCACCTATATTTGAAATGCCGATCGGCAACCATATCTGCAATGCCTATCGGCAACTCTATCTGAAGTGCCTATCGGCACCTATATCTGAAATGCCTATCGGCACCTATTTTTGAAATGCCTATCGAAAACTACATCTGAAATGCCTATCAGCACCTATATTTGAAATGCCTATCGGCAACCATATCTGGAATGCCTATCAGCACCTATATTTTAAATGCCTATCGGCAACTATATCTGATTAGCCTATCGGCACCTATATCTGAAATGCCTATCGGCACCTATTTTTGAAATGCCTATCGGTAACTACATCTAAAATGCCTATCGGCACCTATTTTTAAAATGCCAATCGGCAACTATATCTGAAATGCCTATCGGCACCTATATCTGAAATGCCTATCGGCGCCTATATCTGAAATGCCTATCGGCACCAATTTTTGAAATGCCTATCGGAAACTACATCTGAAATGCCTATCAGCACCTATATTTGAAATGCCTATCGGCAACCATATCTGGAATGCCTATCGGCACCTATATTTGAAATGCCTATCGGCTTCTATATCTTAAATGCCTATCGGCACCTATTTTTAAAATGCCAATCGGCAACTATATCTGAAATGCCTATCGGCACCTATATCTGAAATGCCTATCTGCACCAATTTTTGAAATGCCTATCGGAAACTACAACTGAAATGCCTATCAGCACCTATATTTGAAATGCCTATCGGCAACCATATCTGGAATGCCTATCCGTACCTATATTTGAAATGCCTATCGGCTTCTATATCTGAAATGCCTATCGGTACCTATTTTTAAAATGCCATACGGAAACTATATCTGAAATGCCTATCGGCACCTATATCTGAAATGCCTATCGGCACCTATATCTGAAATGCCTTTCGGCATTTATATCTGAAATGCCTATCGACACCTATATTTGAAATGCCTATCGGCACCTATATTTTAAATGCCTATCGGCAACTATATCTGATATGCCTATCGGCACCAATATCTGAAATGCCTATCGGCACCTATTTTTGAAATGTCTATCGGAAACTACATCTAAAATGCCAATCGGCACCTATTTTTAAAATGCCAATCGGCAACTAAATCTGAAATGCCAATCGGCACCTACATCTGAAATGCCTATCAGCACCTATATTTGAAATGCCTATCGGCAACAATATCTGGAATGCCTATCGGCACCTATATTTGAAATGCCTATCGGCTTCTATATCTGAAATGCCTATCGGCACCTATTTTTTAAATGCCATTCGGAAACTATATCTGAAATGCCTATCGGCACCTATATCTGAAATGCCTATCGGCACCTATTTTTAAAATACCTATTGGAAACTACATCTGAAATGCCTATCAGCACCTATATTTGAAATGCCTATCGGCAACCATATCTGGAATGCCCATCGGCACCTATATTTGAAATGCCTGTCGGCTTCTATATCTGAAATGCCTATCGGCACCTATTTTTAAAATGCCAATCGGCAACTATATCTGAAGTGCCTATCTGCACCTATATCTGAAATGCCTATCGGCACCTATTTTTAAAATGCCTATCGACAACTACATCTGAAATGCCTATCAGCACCTATATTTGAAATGTCTATCGGCAACCACATCAGAAATGCCTATTGGCACCTATATCTGAAATGCCTTTCGGCATTTACATCTGAAATGCCTATCGACACCTATATTTGAAATGCCTGTCGGCACCTATATTTTTAATGCCTATCTGCAACTATATCTGATATGCCTATCGACACCTATATCTTAAAATGCCTATCGACACCTATATTTGAAATGTTTATCGGCACCTATATTTTAAATGCCTATCGGCAACTATATCTGATATGCCTATCGGCACCTATATCTGAAATGCCTATCGGCACCTATATCTGAAATGCCTATCGGCACCTATTTTTGAAGTGCCTATTGGAAACTACATCTGAAATGCCTATTAGCACCTATATTTGAAATGCCTATCGGCAACCATATCTGAAATGCCTATCGGCACCTATAATTGAAATGCCTATCGGCTTCTATATCTGAAATGCCTATCGGCACCTATTTTTAAAATGCCAATCGGCAACTCTATCTATAATGCCTATCGGCACCTATATCTGAAATGCCTATCGGCACCTATTTTTAAAATGCCAATCGGCAACTATATCTGAAATGCCTATCGGCACCTATATCTGAAATGCCTATCGGCACCAATTTTTGAAATGCCTATCGAAAACTACATCTGAAATGCCTATCAGTACCTATATTTGAAATGCCTATCGGCAACCATATCTGAAATGCCTATCGGCACCTATATCTGAAATGCCTATCGGCACCAATTTTTGAAATGCCTATCGAAAACTACATCTGAAATGCCTATCAGTACCTATATTTGAAATGCCTATCGGCAACCATATCTGGAATGCCTATCGGCACCTATGTTTGAAATGCCTATCGACTTCTATATCTGAAATGCCTATGGGCACCTATTTTTAAAATGATAATCGGCAACTATATCTGAAATGCCTATCGGCACCTATATATGAAATGCCTTTTGGCACCTAATTTTGAAATGCCTATCGGGAACTACATCTGAAATGCCTATCAGCACCTATATTTGTAATGCCTATCGGCAACCATATCCGGAATGCCTATCGGCATCTATATTTAAAATGCCTATCGGCTTCTATAATTAAAATGCCTATCGGCACCCATTTTTAAAATGCCAATCGGCAACTATATCTGTAATGCCTATCGGCACCTATATCTGAAATGCCTAATGGCACCTATTTTTGAAATGCCTATCGGAAACTACATCTGAAAAGCCTATCACCACCTATATTTGAAATGCCTATCGGCAACAATATCTGGAATGCCTATCGGCACCTATATTTGAAATGCCCATCGGCTTCTATATCAGAAATGCCTATCGGCACCTATTTTTAAAATGCCATTCGAAAACTATATCTGAAATGCCTATCGGTTTCTATATCTGAAATGTCTATCGGCACCTATTTTTGAAATGCCTATTGGAAACTACATCTGAAATGCCTATCAGCACTTATATTTGAAATGCCTATCGGCAACCATATCTGGAATGCCTATCGACACCTATATTTGAAATGTTTATCGGCACCTATATTTTAAATGCCTATCGGCAACTATATCTGATATGCCTATCGGCACCTATATCTGAAATGCCTATCGGCACCTATTTCTGAAATGCCTATCGGCACCTATTTTTGAAGTGCCTATTGGAAACTACATCTGAAATGCCTATTAGCACCTATATTTGAAATGCCTATCGGCAACCATATCTGAAATGCCTATCGGCACCTATAATTGAAATGCCTATCGGCTTCTATATCTGAAATGCCTATCGGCACCTATTTTTAAAATGCCAATCGGCAACTCTATCTATAATGCCTATCGGCACCTATATCTGAAATGCCTATCGGCACCTATTTTTAAAATGCCAATCGGCAACTATATCTGAAATGCCTATCGGCACCTATATCTGAAATGCCTATCGGCACCAATTTTTGAAATGCCTATCGAAAACTACATCTGAAATGCCTATCAGTACCTATATTTGAAATGCCTATCGGCAACCATATCTGAAATGCCTATCGGCACCTATATCTGAAATGCCTATCGGCACCAATTTTTGAAATGCCTATCGAAAACTACATCTGAAATGCCTATCAGTACCTATATTTGAAATGCCTATCGGCAACCATATCTGGAATGCCTATCGGCACCTATATTTGAAATGCCTATCGACTTCTATATCTGAAATGCCTATGGGCACCTATTTTTAAAATGATAATCGGCAACTATATCTGAAATGCCTATCGGCACCTATATATGAAATGCCTTTTGGCACCTAATTTTGAAATGCCTATCGGGAACTACATCTGAAATGCCTATCAGCACCTATATTTGAAATGCCTATCGGCAACCATATCCGGAATGCCTATCGGCATCTATATTTAAAATGCCTATCGGCTTCTATAATTAAAATGCCTATCGGCACCCATTTTTAAAATGCCAATCGGCAACTATATCTGTAATGCCTATCGGCACCTATATCTGAAATGCCTAATGGCACCTATTTTTGAAATGCCTATCGGAAACTACATCTGAAAAGCCTATCACCACCTATATTTGAAATGCCTATCGGCAACAATATCTGGAATGCCTATCGGCACCTATATTTGAAATGCCCATCGGCTTCTATATCAGAAATGCCTATCGGCACCTATTTTTAAAATGCCATTCGAAAACTATATCTGAAATGCCTATCGGTTTCTATATCTGAAATGTCTATCGGCACCTATTTTTGAAATGCCTATTGGAAACTACATCTGAAATGCCTATCAGCACTTATATTTGAAATGCCTATCGGCAACCATATCTGGAATGCCCATCGGCACCTATATTTGAAATGCCTATCGGCTTCTATATCTGAAATGCCTATCGGCACCTATTTTTTAAATGCCAATCGGCAACTTAATCTGAAGTGCCTATCTGCACCTATATTTGAAATGTCTATCGGCAACCACATCAGTAATGCCTATTGGCACCTATATCTAAAATGCCTTTTGGCATTTATATCTGAAATGCCTATCGACACCTATATTTGAAATGCCTTACGGCACCTATATTTTAAATGCCTATCGGCAACTATATCTGATATGCCTTCGGCACCTATATCTTAAAATGCCTATCGACACTTATATTTGAAATGTCTATCGGCACCTATATTTTAAATGCCTATCGGCAACTAGATCTGATATGCCTATCGGCACCTATATCTAAAATGCCTATCGGCACCTATATCTGAAATGCCTATCGGCACCTATTTTTGAAATGCCTATTTTAAACTACATCTGAAATGCCTATCAGCACCTATATTTGAAATGCCTATCGGCAACCATATCTGGAATGCCTATCGGCACCTATATTTGAAATGCCTATCGGCTTCTATATCTGAAATGCCTATCGGCACCTATTTTTAAAATGCCAATCGGCAACTATATCTGAAGTGCCTATCGGCACCTATATCTGAAATGCCTATCGGCACCTATATCTAAAATGCCTATCGGCACCTATTTTTGAAATGCTTATCGAAACTTACATCTGAAACGCCTATCAGCACCTATATTTGAAATGCCTATCGGCAACCACATCAGAAATGCCTATCGACACCTATATCTGAAATGCCTTTCGGCATTTATATCTGAAATGCCTATCGACACCTATATTTGAAATGCCTATCGGCACCTATATTTTAAATGCCTATCGGCAACTATATCTGATATGCCTATCGGCACCAATATCTGAAATGCCTATCGGCACCTATTTTTGAAATGCCTATCGGAAACTACATCTAAAATGCCTATCGGCACCTATTTTTAAAATGCCAATCGGCAACTATATCTGAAATGCCAATCGGCACCTTTATCTGAAATGCCTATCGGTACCAATTTTTGAAATGCCTATCGGAAACTACATCTGAAATGCCTATTAGTACCTATATTTGAAATGCCTATCGGCAACCATATCTGGAATGCCTATCGGCACCTATATTTGAAATGCCTATCGACTTCTATATCTGAAATGCCTATTGGTCTCCTATTTTTAAAATAATAATCGGCAACTATATCTGAAATGCCTATCGGCACCTATATATGAAATGCATTTTGGCACCTATTTTTGAAATGCCTATCGGGAACTACATCTGAAATGCCTATCAGCACCTATATTTGAAATGCCTATCGGCAAACATATCCGGAATGCCTATCGGCACCTATATTTGAAATGCCTATCGGCTTCTATATCTAAAATGCCTATCGGCACCTATTTTTAAAATGCCAATCGGCAACTATATCTGTAATGCCTATCGGCACCTATATCTAAAATGCCTATCGGCACCTATTTTTGAAATGCCTATCGGAAACTACATCTGAAATGCCTATCAGCACCAATATTTGAAATGCCTATCGGCAACCATATCTGAAATGCCTATCGACACCTATATTTGAAATACCTATCGGCTTCCATATCTGAAATGCCTATCGGCACCTATTTTTAAAATGCCAATCGGCAACTATATCTGAAATGCCTATCGGCACCTATATCTGAAATGCCTATCGGCACCAATTTTTGAAATGCCTATCGGAAACTACATCTGAAATGCCTATCAGCTCCTATATTTGAAATGCCTATCGGCAACCATATCTGGAATGCCTATCGGCACCTATGTTTGAAATGCCTATCGGCTTCTTTATTTAAAGTGCCTATCGGCACCTATTTTTAAAATGCCAGTCGGCAACTATATCTGAAATGCCTATCGGCACCTATATCTGAAATGCCTATCTGCACCAATTTTTGAAATGCCTATCGGAAACCACAACTGAAATGCCTATCAGCACCTATATTTGAAATGCCTATCGGCAACCATATCTGGAATGCCTATCGGCACCTATATTTGAAATGCCTATCGGCTTCTATATCTGAAATGACTATCGGCACCTATTTTTAAAATGCCATACGGAAACTATATCTGAAATGCCTATCGGCACCTATATCTGAAATGCCTATCGGCACCTATTTTTAAAATGCCTATTGGAAACTACATCTGAAATGCTTATCAGCACCTATATTTGAAATGCCTATCGGCAACCATATCTGGAATGCCTATCGGCACCTATATTTGAAATGCCTATCGGCTTCTATATCTGAAATGCCTATCGGCACCTATTTTTAAAATGTTAATCGGCAACTATATCTGAAGTGCCTATCGGCACCTATATCTGAAATGCCTATCGGCACCTATATCTGAAATGCCTATCGGCACCTATTTTTGAAATGCCTATTGGAAACTACATCTGAAATGCTTATCAGCACCTATATTTGAAATGCCTATCGGCAACCATATCTGGAATGCCTATCGGCACCTATATTTGAAATGCCTATCGGCTTCTATATCTGAAATGCCTATCGGCACCTATTTTTAAAATGTTAATCGGCAACTATATCTGAAGTGCCTATCGGCACCTATATCTGAAATGCCTATCGGCACCTATATCTGAAATGCCTATCGGCACCTATTTTTGAAATGCCTATCGAAACTTACATCTGAAATGCCTATCAGCACCTTTATTTGAAATGCCTATCGGCAACCACATCAGAAATGCCTATCGACACCTATATCTGAAATGCCTTTCGGCATTTATATCTGAAATGCCTATCGACTCCTATATTTGAAATGCCTATCGGCACCTATATTTTAAATGCCTTTCGGCAATTATATCTGATATGCCTATCGGCACCAATATCTGAAATGCCTATCGGCACCTATTTTTGAAATGCCTATCGGAAACTACATCTAAAATGCCTATCGGCACCTATTTTTAAAATGCCAATCGGCAACTATATCTGAAATGCCAATCGGCACCTATATCTGAAATGCCTATCGGCACCAATTTTTGAAATGCCTATCGGCACCAATTTTTGAAATGCCTATCGGAAACTACATCTGAAATGCCTATCAGTACCTATATTTGAAATGCCTATCGGCAACAATATCCGGAATGCCTATCGGCACCTATATTTGAAATGCCTATCGGCTTCTATATCTGCAATGCCTATCGGCACCTATTTTTAAAATGCCATTCGGAAACTATATCTGTAATGCCTATCGGCACCTATATCTGAAATGCCTATCGGCACCTATTTTTGAAATGCCTATCGGAAACTACATCTGAAATGCCTATCAGCACCAATATTTGAAATGCCTATCGGCAACCATATCTGAAATGCCTATAGACACCTATATTTGAAATACCTATCGGCTTCTATATCTGAAATGCCTATCGGCACCTATTTTTAAAATGCCAATCGGCAACTATATCTGAAATGCCTATCGGCACCTATATCTGAAATGCTTATCGGCACCAATTTTTGAAATGCCTATCGGAAACTACATCTGAAATGCCTATCAGCACCTATATTTGAAATGCCTATCGGCAACAATATCTGGAATGCCTATCGGCACCTATATTTGAAATGCCTATCGGAAACTACATCTGAAATGCCTATCAGCACCAATATTTGAAATGCCTATCGGCAACCATATCTGAAATGCCTATAGACACCTATATTTGAAATACCTATCGGCTTCTATATCTGAAATGCCTATCGGCACCTATTTTTAAAATGCCAATCGGCAACTATATCTGAAATGCCTATCGGCACCTATATCTGAAATGCCTATCGGCACCTATTTTTAAAATGCCATTCGGAAACTATATCTGAAATGCCTATCGGCACCAATTTTTGAAATGCCTATCGGAAACTACATCTGAAATGCCTATCAGCACCTATATTAGAAATGCCTATCGGCAACAATTTCTGCAATGCCTATCGGCACCTATATTTGAAATGCCTATCGGCTTCTATATCTGAAATGCCTATCGGCACCTATTTTTAAAATGCCAATCGGCAACTATATCTGAAGTGCCTATCTGCACCTATATCTGAAATGCCTATCGGCAGCTATTTTTAAAATGCCTATCGACAACTACATCTGAAATGCCTATCAGCACCTATATTTGAAATGTCTATCGGCAACCACATCAGAAATGCCTATTGGCACCTATATCTGAAATGCCTTTCGGCATTTATATCTGAAATGCCTATCGACACCTATGTGTGAAATGCCTATCGGCACCTATATTTTAAATGCCTATCGGCAACTATATCTAATATGCCTATCGGCACCTATATCTTAAAATGCCTATCGACACCTATATTTGAAATGTCTATCGGCACCTATATTTTAAATGCCTATCGGCAACTATATCTGATATGCCTATCGGCACCTATATCTGAAATGCCTATCGGCACCTATATCTGAAATGACTATCGGCACCTATTTTTGAAATGCCTATTGGAAACTACATCTGAAATGCCTATCAGCACCTATATTTGAAATGCCTATCGGCAACCATATCTGGAATGCCTATCGGCACCTATATTTGAAATGCCTATCGGCTTCTATATCTGAAATGCCTATCGGCACCTATTTTTAAAATGCCAATCGGCAACTCTATCTGAAATGCCTATCGGCACCTATATCTGAAATGCCTATCGGCACCTATTTTTAAAATGCCAATCGGCAACTATATCTGAAATGCCTATCGGCACCTATATCTGAAATGCCTATCGGCACCAATTTTTGAAATGCCTATCGGAAACTACATCTAAAATGCCTATCAGTACCTATATTTGAAATGCCTATCGGCAACCATATCTGGAATGCCTATCGGCACCTATATTTGAAATGCCTATCGACTTCTATATCTGAAATGCCTATGGGCACCTATTTTTAAAATGATAATCGGCAACTATATCTGAAATGCCTATCGGCACCTATATATGAAATGCCTTTTGGCACCTATTTTTGAAATGCCTATCGGGAACTACATCTGAAATGCCTATCAGCACCTATATTTGAAATGCCTATCGGCAACCATATCCGGAATGCCTATCGGCACCTATATTTGAAATGCCTATCGGCTTCTATATCTAAAATGCCTATCGGCACCTATTTTTAAAATGCCAATCGGCAACTATATCTGTAATGCCTATCGGCATCTATATCTGAAATGCCTATCGGCACCTATTTTTGAAATGCCTATCGGAAACTACATCTGAAATGCCTATCAGCACCAATATTTGATATGCCTATCGGCAACCATATCTGAATTGCCTATCGACACCTATATTTGAAATACCTATCGGCTTCTATATCTGAAATGCCTATCGGCACCTATTTTTAAAATGCCAATCGGCAACTATATCTGAAATGCCTATCGGCACCTATATCTGAAATGCCTATCGGCACCAATTTTTGAAATGCCTATCGGAAACTACATCTTAAATGCCTATCAGCACCTATATTTGAAATGCCTATCGGCAACAATTTCTGCAATGCCTATCAGCACCTATATTTGAAATGTCTATCGGCTTCTATATCTGAAATGCCTATCGGCACCTATTTTTAAAATGCCATTCGGAAACTATATCTGAAATGCCTATCGGCACCTATATCTGAAATGCCTATCGGCACCTATTTTTGAAATGCCTATTGGAAACTACATCTGAAATGCCTATCAGCACTTATATTTGAAATGCCTATCGGCAACCATATCTGGATTGCCCATCGGCACCTATATTTGAAATGCCTGTCGGCTTCTATATCTGAAATGCCTATCGGCACCTATTTTTTAAATGCCAATCGACAACTTAATCTGAAGTACCTATCTGCACCTATATCTGAAATGCCTATCGGCACCTATTTTTGAAATGCCTATCGACAACTATATCTGAAATGCCTATCAGCACCTATATTTGAAATGTCTATCGGCAACCACATCAGAAATGCCTATTGGCACCTATATCAGAAATGCCTTTCGGCATTTATATCTGAAATGCCTATCGACACCTATATTAGAAATGCCTATCGGCACCTATATTTTAAATGCCTATCGGCAACTATATCTGATATGCCTATCGGCACCTATATCTTAAAATTCCTATCGACACCTAAATTTGAAATGTCTATCGGCACCTATATTTTAAATGCCTATCAGCAACTATATCTGATATGCCTATCGGCACCTATATCTGAAATGCCTATCGGCACCTATATCTGAAATGCCTATCGGCACCTATTTTTGAAATGCCTATTGGAAACTACATCTGAAATGCCTATCAGCACCTATATTTGAAATGCCTATCGGCAACCATATCTGGAATGCCTATCGGCACCTATATTTGAAATGCCTATCGGCTTCTATATCTGAAATGCCTATCGGCACCTATTTTTAAAATGCCAATCGGCAACTCTATCTGAAATGCCTATCGGCACCTATATCTGAAATGCCTATCGGCACCTATTTTTAAAATGCCAATCGGCAACTATATCTGAAATGCCTATCGGCACCTATATCTAAAATGCCTATCGGCACCAATTTTTGAAATGCCTATCGGAAACTACATCTGAAATGCCTATCAGTACCTATATTTGAAATGCCTATCAGCAACCATATCTGGAATGCCTATCGGCACCTATATTTGAAATGCCTATCGACTTCTATATCTGAAATACCTATGGGCACCTATTTTTAAAATGATAATCGGCAACTATATCTGAAATGCCTATCGGCACCTATATATGAAATGCCTTTTGGCACCTATTTTTGAAATGCCTATCGGGAACTACATCTGAAATGCCTATCAGCACCTATATTTGAAATGCCTATCGGCAACCATATCCGGAATGCCTATCGGCACCTATATTTGAAATGCCTATCGGCTTCTATATCTAAAATGCCTATCGGCACCTATTTTTGAAATGCCAATCAGCAACTATATCTGTAATGCCTATCGGCACCTATATCTGAAATGCCTATCGGCACCTATTTTTTAAATGCCTATCGGAAACTACATCTGAAATGCCTATCAGCACCAATATTTGATATGCCTATCGGCAACCATATCTGAATTGCCTATCGACACCTATATTTGAAATACCTATCGGCTTCTATATCTGAAATGCCTATCAGCACCTATTTTTAAAATGCCAATCGGCAACTATATCTGAAATGCCTATCGGCACCTATATCTGAAATGCCTATCGGCACCAATTTTTGAAATGCCTATCAGGAACTACATCTGAAATGCCTATCAGCACCTATATTTGAAATGCCTATCGGCAACAATTTCTGCAATGCCTATCGGCACCTATATTTGAAATGTCTATCGGCTTCTATATCTGAAATGCCTATTTTCACCTATATCTGAAATGCCTATCGGTACCTATTTTTGAAATGCCTATCGCAAACTACATCTGAAATGCCTATCAGCACTTATATTTGAATTGCCTATCGGCAACCATATCTGGAATGCCTATCGGCACCTATATTTGAAATGCCTATCGGCAACTATATCTGAAATGCCTATCGGCTCCTATATCTGAAATGCCTATCGGCACCTATTTTTGAAATGCCTTTCGGAAACTACATCTGAAATGCCTATCTGCTCCTATATTTGAAACGACTATCGGCAACCATATCTGAAATGCCTATCGACACCTATATTTGAAATACCTATCGGCTTTTATATCTGAAATGCCTATCGGCACCTGTTTTTAAAGTGCCAATCGGCAACTATATCTGAAATGCCTATCGGCACCTATATCTGAAATGCCTATCGGCATCAATTTTTGAAATGCCTATCGGAAACTACATCTAAAATGCCTATCAGCACCTATATTTGAAATGCCTATCGGCAACCATATCTGGAATGCCTATCGGCACCTATATTTGAAATGCCTATCGGCTTCTATATCTGAAATGCCTATCGGCACCTATTTTTAAAATGCCAATTGGCTAATATATTTGAAATGCCTATCGGCACCTATATCTGAAATGCCTATCGGCACCTTTTTTTGAAATGCCTATCGGCTTCTATATCTAAAATGTCTATCGGCAACCATATCTCGAATGCCTATCGGTACCTATTTTTAAAATGCCAATCGGCAACTATATCTGAAATGCCTATCGGCACCTATATCTGAAATGCCTATCGGCACCTATTTTTGAAATGCCTATCGGAAACAACATCTGAAATGCCTATCAGTACCTATATTTGAAATGCTTATCGGCAACCCTATCTGAAATGCCTATCGACACCTATATTTGAAATACCTATCGGCTTCTATATCTGAAATGCCTATCGGCACCGATTTTTAAAATGCCAATCGGTAACTATATCTGAAATGCCTATCGGCACCTATATCTGAAATGCCTATCGGCACCAATTTTTGAAATGCCTATCGGAAACTACATCTGGAATGCCTATCAGCACCTATATTTGAAATGCCTATCTGCAACCATATCTGGAATGCCTATCGGCACATACATTTGACATGCCTATCGGCTTTTATATCTGAAATGCCTATCGACACCTATTTTTAAAATGCCAATCGGCAACTATATCTGAAATGCCTTTCGGCACCTATATCTGAAATGCCTATCGCCACCTATTTTTAAAATGCCTATCGGAAACTACATCTGAAATTCCTATCAGCACCTATATTTGAAATGCCTATCGGCAACCATATCTGGATTGCCTATCGGCACCTATATTTGAAATGCCTATCGGCTTCTATATCTGAAATGCCTTTCGGCACCTATTTTTAAAATGCCAATTGGCAACTATATCTGAAATGCCTTTCGGCACCTATTTTTAAAATGCCAATTGGCAACTATATCTGAAATGCCTTTCGGCACCTATATCTGAAATGCCTATCGGCACCTATTTTTGAAATGCCTATCGGCTTCTATATCTGAAATGCCTATCGGCACCTATATTTGAAATGCCTATCGGCAACTATATCTGAATTGCCTATCGACACCTATATTTGAAATACCTATCGGCTTCTATATCTAAAATGCCTATCGACACCTATTTTTAAAATGCTAATCGGCAACTATATCTGAAATGCCTATCGGCACCTATATCTGAAATGCCTATCGGCATCAATTTTTGAAATGTCTATCGGTAACTACATCTAAAATGCCTATCAGCACCTATATTTGAAATGCCTATCGGCAACCATATCTGGATTGCCTATCGGCACCTATATTTGAAATGCCTATCGGCTTCTATATCTGAAATGCCTATCGGCACCTATTTTTAAAATGCCAATTGGCAACTATATCTGAAATGCCTTTCGGCACCTATATCTGAAATGCCTATCGGCACCTATTTTTGAAATGCCTATCGGCTTCTATATCTGAAATGCCTATCGGCACCTATATTTGAAATGCCTATCGGCAACCATATCAAGAATGCCTATCGGCACCTTTATTTGAAATGCCTATCGGCTTCTATATTTGAAATGCCTATCGGCACCTATTTTTAAAATGCCAATCGGCAACTATATCTGAAATGCCTATCGACACCTATATCTGAAATGCCTATCGGCACCTGTTTTTAAAATGCCTGTCGGAAACTACATCTGAAATGCCTATCAGCACCTATATTTGAAATGCCTATCGGCAACCATATCTAAAATGCCTATCGACAACTATATTTGAAATACCTATCGGCTTCTATATCTGAAATGCCTATCGGCACCTCTTTTTAAAATGCCAATCAGTAACTATATCTGAAATGCCTATCGGCACCAATTTTTGAAATACCTATCAGCACCTATATTTGAAAGGCCTATCGGCAACCATATCTGGAATGCCTATCGGCACCTATATCTGAAATGCCTATCGGCACCAATTTTTGAAATGCTTATCGGAAACTACATCTGAAATGACTATCAGTACCTATATTTGAAATGCCTATCGGCAACCATATCTGGAATGCTTATCGGCACCTATATTTGAAATGCCTATCGACTTCTATATCTGAAATGCCTATGGGCACCTATTTTTAAAATGATAATCGGCAACTATATCTGAAATGCCTATCGGCACATATATATGAAATGCCTTTTGGCACCTATTTTTGAAATGCCTATCGGGAACTACATCTGAAATGCCTATCAGCACCTATATTTGAAATGCCTATCGGCAACCATATCCGGAATGCCTATCGGCACCTATATTTGAAATGCCTATCGGCTTCTATATCTAAAATGCCTATCGGCACCTATTTTTAAAATGCCAATCGGCAACTATATCTGTAATGCCTATCGGCACCTATATCTGAAATGCCTATTGGCACCTATTTTTGAAATGCCTATCGGAAACTACATCTGAAATGCCTATCAGCACCAATATTTGATATGCCTATCGGCAACCATATCTGAATTGCCTATCGACACCTATATTTGAAATACCTATCGGCTTCTATATCTGAAATGCCTGTCGGCACCTATTTTTAAAATGCCAATCGGCAACTATATCTGAAATGCCTATCGGCACCTATATCTGAAATGCCTATCGGCACCAATTTTTGAAATGCCTATCGGAAACTACATCTGAAATGCCTATCAGCACCTATATTTGAAATGCATATCGGCAACAATTTCTGCAATGCCTATCGGCACCTATATTTGAAATGTCTATCGGCATTTATATCTGAAATGCCTATCGACACCTATATTTGAAATGCCTATCGGCACCTATATTTTAAATCCCTATCGGCAACTATATCTGATATGCCTATCGGCACCTATATCTGAAATGCCTATCGGCACCTATATCTGAAATGCCTATCGGCACCTATTTTTGAAATGCCTATTGGAAACTACATCTGAAATGCCTATCAGCACCTATATTTGTAATGCCTATCGGCAACCATATCTGAAATGCCTATCGGCACCTATAATTGAAATGCCTATCGGCTTCTATATCTAAAATGCCTATCGGCACCTATTTTTAAAATGCCAATCGGCAACTCTATCTGAAATGCCTATCGGCACCTATATCTGAAATGCCTATCGGCACCTAATTTTAAAATGCCAATCGGCAACTATATCTGAAATGCCTATCGGCACCTATATCTGAAATGCCTATCGGCACCAATTTTTGAAATGCCTATCGAAAACTACATCTGAAATGCCTATCAGTACCTATATTTGAAATGCCTATCGGCAACCATATCTGGAATGCCTATCGGCACCTATATTTGAAATGCCTATCGACTTCTATATCTGAAATGCCTATGGGCACCTATTTTTAAAATGATAATCGGAAACTATATCTGAAATGCCTATCGGCACCTATATATGAAATGCCTTTTGGCAGCTATTTTTGAAATGCATATCGGGAACTACATCTGAAATGCCTATCAGCACCTATATTTGAAATGCCTATCAGCAACCATATCCGGAATGCCTATCGGCACCTATATTTGAAATGCCTATCGGCTTCTATATCTAAAATGCCTATCGGCACCTATTTTTAAAATGCCAATCGGCAACTATATCTGTAATGCCTATCGGCACCTATATCTGAAATGCCTAACGGCACCTATTTTTGAAATGCCTATCGGAAACTACATCTGAAATGCCTATCAGCACCAATATTTGAAATGCCTATCGGAAACCATATCTGAAATGCCTATCGACACCTATATTTGAAATACCTATCGGCTTCTATATCTGAAATGCCTATCGGCACCTATTTTTAAAATGCCAATCGGCAACTATATCTGAAATGCCTATCGGCACCTATATCTGAAATGCCTACCGGCACCAATTTTTGAAATGCCTATCGGAAACAACATCTGAAATGCCTATCAGCACCTATATTTGAAATGCCTATCGGCAAAAATATCTGGAATGCCTATCGGCACCTATATTTGAAATACCTATCGGCTTCTAGATCAGAAATGCCTATCGGCACCTATTTTTAAAATGCCATTCGGAAACTATATCTGAAATGCCTATCGGCACCTATATCTGAAATGCCTATCGGCACCTATTCTTGAAATGCCTATTGGAAACTACATCTGAAATGCCTATCAGCACTTATATTTGAAATGCCTATCGGCAACCATATCTGGAATGCCCATCGGCACCTATATTTGAAATGCCTATCGGCTTCTATATCTGAAATGCCTATCGGCACCTATTTTTGAAATGCCTATCGACAACTACATCTGAAATGCCTATCAGCACCTATATTTGAAATGTCTATCGGCAACCACATCAGAAATGCCTATTGGCACCTATATCTGAAATGCCTTTCGGCATTTATATCTGAAATGCCTATCGACACCTATATTAGAAATGCCTATCGGCACCTATATTTTAAATGTCTATCGGCAACTATATCTGATATGCCTATCGGCACCTATATCTTAAAATGCCTATCGACACCTATATTTGAAATGTCTATCGGCACCTATATTTTAAATGCCTATCGGCAACTATATCTGATATGCCTTTTGGCACCTATATCTGACATGCCTATCGGCACCTATATCTGAAATGCCTATCGGCACCTATTTTTGAAATGCCTATTGGAAACTACATCTGAAATGCCTATCAGCACCTATAATTGAAATGCCTATCGGCAACCATATCTGGAATGCCTATCGGCACCTATATTTGAAATGCCTATCGGCTTCTATATCTGAAATGCCTATCGGCACCTATTTTTAAAATGCCAATCGGCAACTCTATCTGAAATGCCTATCGGCACCTATATCTGAAATGCCTATCGGCACCTATTTTTAAAATGCCAATCGGCAACTATATCTGAAATGCCTATCGGCACCTATATCTGAAGTGCCTATCGGCACCAATTTTTGAAATGCCTATCGGAAACTACATCTGAAATGCCTATCAGTACCTATATTTGAAATGCCTATCGGCAACCATATCTGGAATGCCTATCGGCACCTATATTTGAAATGCCTATCGACTTCTATATCTGAAATGCCTATGGGCACCTATTTTTAAAATGATAATCGGCAACTATATCTGAAATGCCTATCGGCACCTATATATAAAATGCCTTTTGGCACCTATTTTTGAAATGCCTATCGGGAACTACATCTGAAATGCCTATCAGCACCTATATTTGAAATGCCTATCGGCAACCATATCCGGAATGCCTATCGGCACCTATATTTGAAATGCCTATCGGCTTCTATATCTAAAATGCCTATCGGCACCTATTTTTAAAATGCCAATCGGCAACTATATCTGTAATGCCTATCGGCACCTATATCTGAAATGCCTATCGGCACCTATTTTTGAAATGCCTATCGGAAACTACATCTGAAATGCCTATCAGCACCAATATTTGATATGCCTATCGGCAACCATATCTGAATTGCCTATCGACACCTATATTTGAAATACCTATCGGCTTCTATATCTGAAATGCCTATCGGCACCTATTTTTAAAATGCCAATCGGCAACTATATCTGAAATGCCTATCGGCACCTATATCTGAAATGCCTATCGGCACCAATTTTTGAAATGCCTATCGGAAACTACATCTGAAATGCCTATCAGCACCTATATTTGAAATGCCTATCGGCAACAATTTCTGCAATGCCTATCGGCACCTATATTTGAAATGTCTATCGGCTTCTATATCTGAAATGCCTATCGGCACCTATTTTTAAAATGCCATTCGGAAACTATATCTGAAATGCCTATCGGCACCTATATCTGAAATGCTTTTCGGCACCTATTTTTGAAATGCCTATTGGAAACTACATCTGAAATGCCTATCAGCACTTATATTTGAAATGCCTATCGGCAACCATATCTGGAATGCCCATCGGCACCTATATTTGAAATGCCTATCGGCTTTTATATCTGAAATGCCTATCGGCACCTATTTTTAAAATGCCATTCGGAAACTATATCTGAAATGCCTATCAGCACCTATATCTGAAATGCCTATCGGCACCTATTTTTGAAATGCCTATTGGAAACTACATCTGAAATGCCTATCAGCACCTATATTTAAAATGCCTATCGGCAACCATATCTGGAATGCCTATCGGCACCTATATTTAAAATGCCTATCGGCTTCTATATCTGAAATGCCTATCGGCACTTATTTTTAAAATGCCAATCGGCAACTATATCTGAAGTGCCTATTTGCGCCTATATCTGAAATGCCTGTCGGCACCTATTTTTGAAATGCCTATCGAAAACTACATCTGAAATGCCTATCAGCACCTATATTTGAAATGCCTATCGGCAACCACATCAGAAATGCCTATTGGCACCTATATCTGAAATGCCTTTCGGCATTTATATCTGAAATGGCTATCGACACCTATATTTGAAATGCCTATCGGCACCTATATTTTAAATGCCTATCGGCAACTATATCTGATATGCCTATCGGCACCTATATCTGAAATGCCTATCGACACCTATATTTGAAATGTCTATCGGCACCTATATTTTAAATGCCTATCGGCAACTATATCTGATATGCCTATCGGCACCTATATCTGAAATGCCTATCGGCACCTATTTTTGAAATGCCTATCATAAACTACATCTGAAATGCCTATCAGCACCTATATTTGAAATGCCTATCGGCAACCATATCTGAAATGCCTATCGACACCTATATTTGAAATACCTATCGGCTTCTATATCTGAAATGCCTATCGGCACCTATTTTTAAAATGCCAATCGGCAACTATATCTGAAATGCCTATCGGCACCTATATCTGAAATGCCTATCGGCACCAATTTTTGAAATGCCTATCGGAAACTACATCTGAAATGCCTATCAGCACCTATATTTGAAATGCCTATCGGCAACCATAACTGGAATGCCTATCGGCACCTATATTTGAAATGCCTATCGGCTTCTATATCTGAAATGCCTATCGACACCTATTTTTAAAATGCCAATTGGCAACTATATCTGAAATGCCTATCTTCACCTATATCTGAAATGCCTATCGGTACCTATTTTTGAAATGCCTATCGGAAACTACATCTGAAATGCCTATCAGCACTTATATTTGAAATGCCTTACCGCAACCATATCTGGAATGCCTATCGGCACCTATATTTGAAATGCCTATCGGCAACTATATCTGAAATGCCTATCGGCTCCTATATCTGAAATGCCTATCGGCACCTATTTTTGAAATGCCTTTCGGAAACTACATCTGAAATGCCTATCTGCTCCTATATTTGAAATGACTATCGGCAACCATATCTGAAATGCCTATCGACACCTATATTTGAAATACCTATCGGCTTCTATATCTGAAATGCCTATCGGCACCTGTTTTTAAAGTGCCAATCGGCAACTATATCTGAAATGCCTATCGGCACCTATATCTGAAATGCCTATCGGCACCTATATCTGAAATGCCTATCGGCATCAATTTTTGAAATGCCTATCAGAAACTACATCTAAAATGCCTATCAGCACCTATATTTGAAATGCCTATCGGCAACCATATCTGGAATGCCTATCGGCACCTATATTTGAAATGCCTATCGGCTTCTATATCTGAAATGCCTATCGGCACCTATTTTTAAAATGCCAATTGGCTAATATATTTGAAATGCCTATCGGCACCTATATCTGAAATGCCTATCGGCACCTTTTTTTGAAATGCCTATCGGCTTCTATATCTGAAATGCCTATCGGCTTCTATATCTGAAATGCCTATCGGCAACCATATCTCGAATGACTATCGGCACCTATATTTGAAATGCTTATCGGCTTCTATATCTGAAATGCCTATCGGTACCTATTTTTAAAATGCTAATCGGCAACTATATCTGAAATGCCTATCGGCACCTATATCTGAAATGCCTATCGGCACCTATTTTTGAAATGTCTATCGGAAACTACATCTGAAATGCCTATCAGTACCTATATTTGAAATGCTTATCGGCAACCATATCTGAAATGCCTATCGACACCTATATTTGAAATAACTATCGGCTTCTATATCTGAAATGCCTATCGGCACCGATTTTTAAAATGCCAATCGGTAACTATATCTGAAATGCCTATCGGCACCTATATCTGAAATGCCTATCGGCACCAATTTTTGAAATGCCTATCGGAAACTACATCTGGAATGCCTATCAGCACCTATATTTGAAATGCCTATCTGCAACCATATCTGGAATGCCTATCGGCACATACATTTGAAATGCCAATCGGCTTTTATATCTGAAATGCCTATCGACACCTATTTTTAAAATGCCAATCGGCAACTATATTTGAAATGCCTTTCGGCACCTATATCTGAAATGCCTATCGGCACCTTATTTTGAAATGCCTATCGGAAACTTCATCTGAAATGCCTATCAGCACCTATATTTGAAATGCCTATCGGCTTCTATATCTGAAATGCCTATCGACACCTATTTTTAAAATGCTAATCGGCAACTATATCTGAAATGCCTATCGGCACCTATATATGAAATGCCTATCGGCACCTATTTTTAAAATGCCAATCGGCAACTATATCTGAAATGCCTATCGGCACCTATATTAGAAATGCCTATCGGCAACCATATCAAGAATGCCTATCGGCACCTTTATTTGAAATGCCTATCGGCTTCTATATCTGAAATGCCTATCGGCACCTATTTTTAAAATGCCAATCGGCAACTATATCTGAAATGCCTATCGACACCTATATCTGAAATGCCTATCGGCACCTGTTTTTGAAATGCCTGTCGGAAACTACATCTGAAATGCCTATCAGCACCTATATTTGAAATGCCTATCGGCAACCATATCTAAAATGCCTATCGACACCTATATTTGAAATACCTATCGGCTTCTATATCTGAAATGCCTATCGGCACCTCTTTTTAAAATGCCAATCAGTAACTATATCTGAAATGCCTATCGGCACCAATTTTTGAAATACCTATCAGCACCTATATTTGAAAGGCCTATCGGCAACCATATCTGGAATGCCTATCGGCACCTATATCTGAAATGCCTATCGGCACCTATTTTTGAAATGCCTATCGGAAACTACATCTGAAATGCCTATCAGCACTTATATTTGAAATGCCTATCGGCAACCATATCTGGAATGCCTATCGGCACCTATATTTGAAATGCCTATCGGCAACTATATCTGAAATGCCTATCGGCACCTATATCTGAAATGCCTATCGGCACCTATTTTTCAAATGCCTTTCGGAAACTACATCTGAAATGCCTATCTGCTCCTATATTTGAAATGACTATCGGCAAACATATCTGAAATGCCTATCGACACCTATATTTGAAATGCCTATGGGCACCTATATCTGAAATGCCTATCGGCACCAATTTTTGAAATACCTATCAGCACCTATATTTGAAGGGCCTATCGGCAACCATATCTGGAATGCCTATCGGCACCTATATCTGAAATGCCTATCGGCACATATTTTTGAAATGCCTATCGGAAACTACAGCTAAAATGCCTATCAGCACCTATATTTGAAATGCCTATCGGCAACCATATCTGGAATGCCTATCGGCACCTATATTTGAAATGCCTATCGGCTTCTATATCTGAAATGCCTATCGGCACCTATATTTGAAATGCCTATCGGCAACCATATCTCGAATGACTATCGGCACCTATATTTGAAATGCTTATCGGCTTCTATATCTGAAATGCCTATCGGTACCTATTTTTAAAATGCCAATCGGCAACTATATCTGAAATTCCTATCGGCATCTATATCTGAAATGCCTATCGGCACCTATTTTTGAAATGCCTATCGGAAACTACATCTGAAATGCCTATCAGTACCTATATTTGAAATGCTTATCGGCAACCATATCTGAAATGCCTATCGACACCTATATTTGAAATACCTATCGGCTTCTATATCTGAAATGCCTATCGGCACCTATTTTTAAAATGCCAATCGGTAACTATATCTGAAATGCCTATCGGCACCTATATCTGAAATGCCTATCGGCACCAATTTTTGAAATGCCTATCGGAAACTACATCTGAAATGCCTATCAGCACCTATATTTGAAATGCCTATCTGCAACCATATCTGGAATGCCTATCGGCACATACATTTGAAATGCCTATCGGCTTTTGTATCTGAAATGCCTATCGACACATATTTTTAAAATGCCAATCGGCAACTATATCTGAAATGCCTTTCGGCACCTATATCTGAAATGCCTATCGGCACCTTTTTTTGAAATGCCTATCGGAAACTACATCTGAAATGCCTATTAGCACCTATATTTGAAATGCCTATCGGCTTCTATATCTGAAATGCCTATCGACACCTATTTTTAAAATGCTAATCGGCAACTATATCTGAAATACCTATCGGCACCTATATCTGAAATGCCTATCGGCACCTATATCTGAAATGCCTATCGGCATCAATTTTTGAAATGCCTATCGGAAACTACATCTAAAATGCCTATCAGCACCTATATTTGAAATGCCTATCGGCAAACATACCTGGATTGCCTATCGGCACCTATATTTGAAATGCCTATCGGCTTCTATATCTGAAATGCCTATCGGCACTTATTTTTAAAATGCCAATTGGCAACTATATCTGAAATGCCTTTCGGCACCTATAATTGAAATGCCTATCGGCACCTATTTTTGAAATGCCTATCGGGTTCTATATCTGAAATGCCTATCGGCACCTATATTTCAAATGCCTATCGGCAACCATATCTGGAATGCCTATCGGCACCTTTATTTGAAATGCCTATCGGCTTCTATATCTGAAATGCCTATCGGCACCTATTTTTAAGATGCCAATCGGCAACTATATCTGAAATGCCTATCGACACCTATATCTGAAATGCCTATCGGCACCTGTTTTTAAAATGCCTATCGGAAACTACATCTGAAATGCATATCAGCACCTATATTTGAAATGCCTATCGGCAACCATATCTAAAAAGCCTATCGACACCTATATTTGAAATACCTATCGGCTACTATATCTGAAATGCCTATCGGCACCTCTTTTTAAAATGCCAATCAGTAACTATATCTGAAATGTCTATCGGCACCTATATCTGAAATGCCTATCGGCACCTATATCTGAAATGCCTATCGGCACCAATTTTTGAAATACCTATCAGCACCTATATTTGAAAGGCCTATCGGCAACCATATCTGGAATGCCTATCGGCACCTATTTTTAAAATGCCAATCGGCAACTATATCCGAAATGCCTATCGGCACCTATATCTGAAATGCCTATCGGCACCAATTTTTGAAATGCTTATCGTAAACTACATCTGAAATGCCTATCAGCACCTATATTTGAAATGCCTATCGGCAACCATATCTGGAATGCCTATCGGCACCTATATTTAAAATGCCTATCGACTTCTATATCTGAAATGCCTATCGGCACCTATTTTTAAAATGCTAATCGGCAACTATATCTGAAATGCCTATCGGCACCTATATCTGTAATGCCTATCGGCACCTATTTTTGAAATGCCTATCGGAAACTACATCTGAAATGCCTATCAGCACCTATATTTGAAATGCCTATCGGCAACCATATCTGGAATGCCTATCGGCACCTATATTTGAAATGCCTATCGGCTTCTATATCTGAAATGCCTATCGGCACCTATTTTTAAAATGCCAATCGGCAACTATATCTGAAGTGCCTATCGGCACCTATATCTGAAATGCCTATCGGCACCTATTTTTGAAATGCCTATCGAAAACTACATCTGAAAAGCCTATCAGCACCTATATTTGAAAGGCCTATCGGCAACCACATCAGAAATGCCTATCGGCACCTATATCTGAAATGCTTATCGGCTTTTATATCTGAAATGCCTATCGACATCTATATTTGAAATGCCTAACGGCACCTATATCTGAAATGCCTATCGGCACCTATTTTTGAAATGCCTATCGGAAACTACATCTAAAATGCCTATCGGTACCTATTTTTAAAATGCCAATCGGCAACTCTATCTGAAATGCCTATCGGCACCTATATCTGAAATGCCTATTGGCACCTATTTTTGAAATGCCTATCGGAAACTACATCTGAAATGCCTATCAGCACCTATATTTGAAATGCCTATCGGCAACCATATCTGAAATGCCTATCGACATCTATATTTGAAATATCTATTGGCTTCTATATCTGAAATGCCTATCGGCACATATTTTTAAAATGCCAATCGGCAACTATATCTGAAATGCCTATCGGCACCTATATCTGAAATGCCTATCGGCACCAATTTTTGAAATGCCTATCGGAAACTACATCTGAAATGCTTGTCAGCACCTATATTTGAAATGCCTATCTGCAACCATATCTGGAATGCCTATCGGCACCTATATTTGAAATGCCTATCGTCTTCTATATCTGAAATGCCTATCGGCACCTATTTTTAAAATGCCAATCGGCAACTCTATCTGAAATGCCTATCGGCACCTATATCTGAAATGCCTATTGGCACCTATTTTTGAAATGCCTATCGGAAACTACATCTGAAATGCCTACCAGCACTTATATTTGAAATGCCTATCGGCAACTATATCTGGAATGCTAATCGGCACCTATATTTGAAATGCCTATCGGCTTCTATATCTGAAATGCCTATCGGCACCTATTTTTAAAATGCCAATCGGCAACTAAATCTGAAATGCCTATAGGCACCTATATCTGAAATGCCTATCGGCACCTATTTTTGAAATGCCTTTCGGAAACTACATCTAAAATGCCTATCAGCTCCTATATTTGAAATGCCTATCGGCAACCATATCTGAAATGCCTATCGACACCTATATTTGAAATACCTATCGGCTTCTATATCTGAAATGCCTATCGGCACCTGTTTTTAAAATGCCAATCGGCAACTATATCTGAAATGCATATCGGCACCTATATCTGAAATGCCTATCGGCATCAATTTTTGAAATGCCTATCGGAAACTACATCTAAAATGCCTATCAGCACCTATATTTGAAATGCCTATCGGCAACCATATCTGGATTGCCTATCGGCACCTATATTTGAAATGCCTATCGGCTTCTATATTTGAAATGCCTATCGGCACCTATTTTTAAAATGCCAATCAGCAACTATATCAATATTGCCTATCGGCACCTATATCTGAAATGCCTATCGGCACCTATTTTTGAAATGCCTTTAGGAAACTACATCTAAAATGCCTATCCGCACCTATATTTGAAATCCCTATCGGCAACCATATCTGGAATGCCTATCGGCACCTATATTTGAAATGCCTATCGGCTTCTATATCTAAAATGCCTATCGGCACCTATTTTTAAAATGCCAATCGGCGACTATATCTGTAATGCCTATCGGCACTTATATCTGAAATGCCTATCGGCACCTATTTTTGAAATGCCTATCGGAAACTACAATTGAAATGCCTATTAGCACCAATATTTGAAATGCCTATCGGAAACCATATCTGAAATGCCTATCGACACCTATATTTGAAATACCTATCGGCTTCTATATCTGAAATGCCTATAGGCACCTATTTTTAAAATGCCAATCACCAACTATATCTGAAATGCCTATCGGCACCTATTTTTAAAATGCCATAAGGAAACTATATCTGAAATGCTTATCGGCACCTATTTTTGAAATGCCTATTGGAAACTACATCTGAAATGCTTATCAGCACCTATATTTGAAATGCCTATCGGCAACCATATCTGGAATGCCTATCGGCACCTATATTTGAAATGCCTATTGGCTTCTATATCTGAAATGCCTATCAGCACCTATTTTTAAAATGCCAATCGGCAACTATATCTGAAGTGGCTATCGGCACCTATATCTGAAATGCCTATCGGCACCTATATCTGAAATGCCTATCGGCACCTATTTTTGAAATGCCTATCGAAAACTACATCTGAAATGCCTATCAGCACCTATATTTGAAATGCCTATCGGCAACCACATCAGAAATGCCTATCGACACCTATATCTGAAATGCCTTTCGGCATTTATATCTGAAATGCCTATCGACACCTATATTTGAAATGCCTATCGGCACCTATATTTTAAATGCCTATCGGCAACTATATCTGATATGCCTATCGGCACCTATATCTGAAATGCCTATCGGCACCTATTTTTGAAATGCCTATCGGAAACTACATCTAAAATGCCTATCGGCACCTATTTTTAAAATGCCAATCGGCAACTATATCTGAAATGCCTATCGGCACCTATATCTGAAATGCCTATCGGCACCTATTTTTGAAATGCCTATCGGAAACTACATCTGAAATGCCTATCAGCACTTATATTTGAAATGCCTATCGGCAACCACATCAGAAATGCCTATCGGCACCTATATCTGAAATGCCCTTCGGCATTTATATCTGAAATGCCTATCGACACCTATATTTGAAATGCCTATCGGCACCTATATTTTAAATGCCTATCGGCAACTATATCTGGTATGCCTATCGGCACCTATATCTGAAATGCCTATCGGCACCTATTTTTGAAATGCCTATCGGAAACTACATCTAAAATACCTATCAGCGCCTATTTTTAAAATGCCAATCGGCAACTCTATCTGAAATGCCTATCGGCACCTATATCTGAAATGCCTATCGGCACCTATTTTTAAAATGCCAATCGGCAACTGTATCTGAAATGCCTATCGGCAACTATATCTGAAATGCCTATCGGCACCAATTTTTGAAATGCCTATCGGAAACTACATCTGAAATGCCTATCAGTACCTATATTTGAAATGCCTATCGGCAACCATATCTGGAATTCCTATCGGCACCTATATTTGAAATGCCTATCGACTTCTATATCTGAAATGCCTATCGGCACCTATTTTTAACATGATAATCGGCAACTATATCTGAAATGCCTATCGGCACCTATATATGAAATGCCTTTTGGCACCTATTTTTGAAATGCCTATCGGGAACTACATCTGAAATGCCTATCAGCACCTATATTTGAAATGCCTATCGGCAACCATATCCGGAATGCCTATCGGCACCTATATTTGAAATGCCTATCGGCTTCTATATCTAAAATGCCTATCGGCACCTATTTTTAAAATGCCAATCGGCAACTATATCTGTAATGCCTAACGGCACCTATATCTGAAATGCCTATCGGCACCAATTTTTTAAATGCCTGTCGGAAACTACATCTGAAATGCCTATCAGCACAAATATTTGAAATGCCTATCGGCAATCATATCTGGAATGCCTATCGGCACCTATATTTGAAATGCCTATCGGCTTCTATATCTGAAATGCCTATCGGCACCTATTTTTAAAATGCCATTCGGAAACTATATCTGAAATGCCTATCGGCACCTATATCTTAAATGCCTATCGGCACCTATTTTTGAAATGCCTATTGGAAACTACATCTGAAATGCCTATCAGCACTTATATTTGAAATGCCTATCGGCAACCATATCTGGAATGCCCCTCGGCACCTATATTTGAAATGCCTATCGGCTTCTATATCTGAGATGCCTATCGGCACCTATTTTTAAAATGCCAATCGGCAACTATATCTGAAGTTCTTATCTGCACCTATATCTGAAATGCCTATCGGCACCTATTTTTGAAATGCCTATCGACAACTACATCTGAAATGCCTATCAGCACCTATATTTAAAATGTCTATCGGCAACCACATCAGAAATGCCTATTGGCACCTATATCTGAAATGCCTTTCGGCATTTATATCTGAAATGCCTATCGACACCTATATTTGAAATGCCTATCGGCACCTATATTTTAAATGCCTATCGGCAACTATATCTGATTTGCCTATCGGCACCTATATCTGAAATGCCTATCGACACCTATATTTGAAATGTCTACCGGCACCTATATTTTAAATGCCTATCGGCAACTATATCTGATATGCCTATCGGCACCTATATCTGAAATGCCTAACGGCACCTATATCTGAAATGCCTATCGGCACCTATTTTTGAAATGCCTATTGGAAACTACATCTGAAATGCCTATCAGCACCTATATTTGAAATGCCTATCGGCAACCATATATGGAATGCCTATCGGCACCTATATTTGAAATGCCTATCGGCTTCTATATCTGAAATGCCTATCGGCACTTATTTTTAAAATGCCAATCGGCAACTATATCTGAAGTGCCTATTTGCGCCTATATCTGAAATGCCTGTCGGCACCTATTTTTGAAATGCCTATCGAAAACTACATCTGAAATGCCTATCAGCACCTATATTTGAAATGCCTATCGGCAACCACATCAGAAATGCCTATTGGCACCTATATCTGAAATGCCTTTCGGCATTTATATCTGAAATGGCTATCGACACCTATATTTGAAATGCCTATCGGCACCTATATTTTAAATGCCTATCGGCAACTATATCTGATATGCCTATCGGCACCTATATCTGAAATGCCTATCGACACCTATATTTGAAATGTCTATCGGCACCTATATTTTAAATGCCTATCGGCAACTATATATGATATGCCTATCTGCACCTATATCTGAAATGCCTATCGGCACCTATTTTTGAAATGCCTATCGGAAACTACATCTGAAATGCCTATCAGCACCTATATTTGAAATGCCTATCGGCAACCATATCTGAAATGCCTATCGACACCTATATTTGAAATACCTATCGGCTTCTATATCTGAAATGCCTATCGGCACCTATTTTTAAAATGCCAATCGGCAACTATATCTGAAATGCCTATCGGCACCTATATCTGAAATGCCTATCGGCACCAATTTTTGAAATGCCTATCGGAAACTACATCTGAAATGCCTATCAGCACCTATATTTGAAATGCCTATCGGCAACCATAACTGGAATGCCTATCGGCACCTATATTTGAAATGCCTATCGGCTTCTATATCTGAAATGCCTATCGACACCTATTTTTAAAATGCCAATTGGCAACTATATCTGAAATGCCTATCTTCACCTATATCTGAAATGCCTATCGGTACCTATTTTTGAAATGCCTATCGGAAACTACATCTGAAATGCCTATCAGCACTTATATTTGAAATGCCTATCGGCAACCATATCTGGAATGCCTATCGGCACCTATATTTGAAATGCCTATCGGCAACTATATCTGAAATGCCTATCGGCTCCTATATCTGAAATGCCTATCGGCACCTATTTTTGAAATGCCTTTCGGAAACTACATCTGAAATGCCTATCTGCTCCTATATTTGAAATGACTATCGGCAACCATATCTGAAATGCCTATCGACACCTATATTTGAAATACCTATCGGCTTCTATATCTGAAATGCCTATCGGCACATGTTTTTAAAGTGCCAATCGGCAACTATATCTGAAATGCCTATCGGCACCTATATCTGAAATGCCTATCGGCACCTATATCTGAAATGCCTATCGGCATCAATTTTTGAAATGCCTATCAGAAACTACATCTAAAATGCCTATCAGCACCTATATTTGAAATGCCTATCGGCAACCATATCTGGAATGCCTATCGGCACCTATATTTGAAATGCCTATCGGCTTCTATATCTGAAATGCCTATCGGCACCTATTTTTAAAATGCCAATTGGCTAATATATTTGAAATGCCTATCGGCACCTATATCTGAAATGCCTATCGGCACCTTTTTTTGAAATGCCTATCGGCTTCTATATCTGAAATGCCTATCGGCAACCATATCTCGAATGACTATCGACACCTATATTTGAAATGCCTATCGGCTTCTATATCTGAAATGCCTATCGGCTACCTATTTTTAAAATGCCAATCGGCAACTATATCTGAAATGCCTATCGGCACCAATTTTTGAAATGCCTATCGGAAACTACATCTGAAATGACTATCAGCATCTATATTTGAAATGCCTATCGGCAACCATATCTGGAATGCTTATCGGCACCTATATTTGAAATGCCTATCGGCTTCTATATCTGAAATGCCTATCGGCACCTATTTTAAAAATGCCAATCGGCAACTATATCTGATATGCCTATCGGCACCTATATCTGAAGTGCCTATCGGCACCTATTTATTGAAATTCCTATCGGCACCTATTTTTAAAATGCCAATCGGCAACTATATCTGAAATGCCTATCGGCACCTATATCTGAAATGTCTATCGGCACCTATTTTTGAAATGCCTTTCGGGAACTACGTCTGAAATGGCTATCTGCTCCTATATTTGAAATGCCTATCGGCAACCATATCTGAAATGCCTATCGACACCTATATCTGAAATACCTATCGGCTTCTATATCTGAAATGCCTATCGGCACCTGTTTTTAAAATGCCCATCGGCAACTATATCTGAAATGCCTATCGGCACCTATATCTGAAATGCCTATCGGCATCAATTTTTGAAATGCCTATCGGAAACTACATCTAAAATGCCTATCAGCACCTATATTTGAAATGCCTATCGGCAACCATATCTGGAATGCCTATCGGCACCTATATTTGAAATGCCTATCGGCACCTATTTTTTAAATGCCAATCGGCAACTATATCTGAAATGCCTATCAGCACCTATATCTGAAATGCCTATCGGCACCAATTTTTGAAATGCCTATCGGAAACTACATCTGAAATTCCTATCAGCACCTATATTTGAAATGCCTATCGGCAACCATATCTGGAATGCCTACCGGCACCTATATCTGAAATGCCTATCGGCACCAATTTTTGAAATGCCTATCGGAAACTACATCTAAAATGCCTATCAGCACCTATATTTGAAATGCCTATCGGCAACCATATCTGCAAT